>JAJHUR010092702.1:0-25108 GCA_027495735.1 Lutjanus campechanus
CTATTTCTTAAAAGTCATTTTGTGTTTCACATTTTTAATCTATTTTTCCAGGCCTCCACTGGTTTCCATTTTCTGTATGGTGTGAAAATAAATGAGCAGATGACTTATCTAATAATAACAACAATAATAACATAATAATTTATCTATAGTAGGTGTAGTGGAGTGCTGGTGTAGGAAGCTAAGCAATAAACTGCTGTGGACAGGGAATATTATTTATATATATTCATATTATATATATTTAGAATTTTTTTAACACTTTACTACACTTTTTTTTAAGGTGGGCCTTCTTTAAGTGGTTATGTTTTTGTTGCTGACCCTGTCCACAGCAGTTCATTGCTTAGCTTCTTACACCGGTAATACACTGATTATCGGTAACCCAGCTTCAAATAATTCAAACTATCCCTTTAAAATCATTTACAACATCACCTTTCAACAGTAATGAACAGACCTGCAATTTTTAAAATAGTGCGCATAAACTGATGTAAACCAACAGCTGCCTGGAATTTTAAAAAATACACAAAAACAAATGCAACAATGTATTTTTTTTTTTAAAGAAAAAAGTCCAAATTCTCTGATTTCAGCCTCTAAATGTGAATATTTTCTGGTTTCTTCACACTTTTATGACAGTATTTTTTGGTTGTGGGCAAAATAAGATATTTGACAGGAACAGTGTTTGATATTTTTCACCATTTTCTGACATTTTATAGAACAAACAACTAAGTGATTAATCAAGAAAATAACTGACGGATTAATGTACATGAAAATAATCATTAAGTGCAGCCCTAAAAGGTCTCCCCAGCATGTCAGCAGAAATGTTAAGTTTACACTGTAGTGGTTAAGAGAGATAAAGCTTTGAAAAAAAACACAGTGCTGGTCCTTTAATGCTCTGATTTTTCTCCCCTCAGCTCCTTGTTGAGTCTTGATTTTAACTGTGTCAGCACTGAGTGGAGGTCGACATGCCGTGGACCAGACCCCAGGTGGAGCTTCACGCCGGTGGACCAGAGGCCATGAACCACTACAACATAGACGACCACCATTACGAGGGCTCCCTGTTCCCCACCTCCACCCTCATCCCTGTCACTGTCATCTGCATCCTCATCTTCATCATCGGGGTGACGGGCAACACCATGACCATCCTCATCATCCAGCACTTCAAGGACATGAAGACCACCACCAACCTGTACCTGTCCAGCATGGCCATGTCTGACCTCATCATCTTCGTGTGCCTGCCCTTTGACCTCTACCGCCTGTGGAAGTACGTGCCCTGGCTGTTCGGGGAGGCCGTGTGCCGCCTCTATCACTTCATCTTTGAGGGCTGCACCTCGGCCACCATCCTCCACATCACGGCCCTGAGCATCGAGCGCTACCTGGCCATCAGCTTCCCCCTCAGGAGTAAGGTGGTGGTGACCAGACGCAGGGTGCAGTATATCATCCTCGCTCTGTGGGGTTTCGCCCTGGTGTCTGCAGCTCCCACGCTCTTCCTGGTCGGGGTGGAGTACGACAATGACACACACCCGGACTACAACACTGGGCAGTGCAAGCACACCAATTACGCCATTAGCTCTGGGAAGCTGCACATCATGCTCTGGGTGTCCACCACCTACTTTTTCTGTCCAATGTTCTGCCTCATCTTCCTCTACGGCTCCATCGGGTGCAAGTTGTGGAAAAGCAAAAATGATCTGCAGGGCCCCTGTGCTCTGGCCCGGGAGAGGTCACACAGGCAAACGGTCAAGATCCTGGGTGAGTGTGTCATTCATTTAGTTTTTCATCTGCAGACAGATGTTGTGTTGTTAAAGGGATAGTTCAGATTATTTGATACAGGGTTGTATGAGGTACTTGTCAAAAACCAGATGTCCACATAAAAAAGGTCCACCTAAAAAAATCAATATCAGTTCAAGTGTACGCTATTTTTAGAATATTTTCACCGCTCTACTTTGCCATCAGACAGTTTTTTCTGATGGGAAACCGCTGTTATAAGCTAAATATCGCTCTCTCCAAACCAACCAAACTCCATAAGTGAAAGTGGTAATTTTATCGCACAGGACACAGGAGTTGCTGGTCTATCGCTGCTGTGCTATTGTGTGACTTTGGTGAAGCTGCACTAGCCTTCTAAAACACAGTGGCACAATAACATAAACTAACTAACAGATCAAGGCAACGGTTGACCTGCAACTCCTGCGTTGTCCGAGGTAAAATTACTGATTTCGTCCATGGAGTTTGGGTGGTTTGGAGTGAGCGATATCTGGCCTTTAATAGAATAGTTTCTCATCAGAAAAGGCTGTCTGACAGCAAAGCAAAGTGGTGGAAATATTGTAAATATAGTGTACACTTTAACTATATAGATTTTTTTTTTTTTTTTTAGATGGACCTCTTTTTAAGTGGCTAAAATACCTGTTGTTGCTGACCCTGTCCACAGCACTACATTGCTTAGCTTCCATGCTGTTTGCTTGCTGACTGCCATCTACTTCAGGTTTCACACTGACTATTGATAAGTACCTCATACAACCACACTTCAAATAACCTGAACTCTCCTTTTGCACATCATGATCAAACACAGCAAGAACACAATTAAAGCACTACAACATCACATTATGTTTTCCCCTTTTTAGTTCAGTGTAAAACATTCTGTACAAAGATGCATATCAGAAAACAGGTTTGTACATTTAAAAAGACAGCTCTAACTGCATTGTGACTATGATTTTCACATTTTCAACTTGTAAGTAAACTTGTACATACTGATCATCACCGACAATGCATAAAAGCGATTCTGCTTTCTGCTTTCTAAAACCTTCCTCTGCTTTTCACTGCCAGAGACTAAAAAAGGCAGAAAGCTCAGAATCAGAAGTGATGGTTCATGTATAAAACTCTCTTTGTTGGTTTAAAAAAAAAAAGAGAGAGAAATAGAAAGACAAGAAATCCATGTTTACACAGTCAGTTTGCCTTTCATTGCTGCTGAAGGAAAAAAATTTAAAAAACTGGCTGATAGATTCCTATTGAATACAAGATTTCTGGTTTGTCTGGCTCTTTTGTGTGTGTTTTCTGCAGCAAATTGAACCTTAGTTTTCACATATTTTAAAGGTACTTTAATATTTTGCTGATTTTGAGGGGCTCTGTGGACAAAAGCGGCAGTATCTCCACTGTAGTAACCACAAAATATGAATATAAAATCTCCTCCTGCTTCTTTTTAACTGGCTAACATGTTACTCACTCTAACTTTGCCTGTGAAAATGTAAACACAGGCTCGTTTTGTCTGATCGCAAAGAGAATCTGACCCCGTAACAGACATTAGAAACAGCCGATCTTCTCATTGATGGTCATGTTTGCTATATAAGAGGCATCAGTATAAAATTGAGACTGATTCATAACCAGTTAAAAACTTCTTGTAGCAGCTTTAAAGAGCAGATTGTACATTTTTTAATCTTTGAGGAGGTATCCTTGTTTACAATAGTGTTGACATGTAAAAAATGTATACAACTAAACAGCTGAGAGTAAAAATAATAATCTATGATAAAAAATTACAGTATTGTCAAAAGCAGTTGCTATCAATTGAAACAAGATCCAAGATAAGGCCTTTGAACAGCCACAGTTTAAGACCTTTTGCTGATTATTCCAAGTATAACATATATTGTAAGAGACTGACATTTTTACTAGTTCAGTTTTGATTAATGGAGTGTGGCGCTACAACCTGTTCTGTGAGTGAGATTATGTGAGCTCAGATTTAAAAGGTATGGAATATAAGGAGAAAGCATTTGTATTAAAGTTTTATAGATGAATAAAAACCAACACTGGTCCCACCTCATAGCCAGAGGTGTCCAGACGAGCTCTTGGTAAAGTCAGCAGTGGCGGCTGCTGTGAGGATTACAGTACCAATAATGAACCTTAGAGCTGAGCAGTAGATTTCAATGTAAAGGCTGCAGCTTTTCCTTATATAACTTCCATATAATCCAAAATAGAGAGAAATGTTCATTCAGCGATTCTTTTTCCAAAGTGAATAGGGAAGCAATTCTTATTCTGTACAGGAAACCAGGTATTCAAGTATTAAAAACCTGAAATAGTTTCACCTGTTCTGTTAAATCCAACTCTCTGTAAGTGCTTTGATGGGCCATTGTGTCAAGTTTGAGGTGGAGAAAGCTGGTAACATGTGCGTTGTTGTTGATATCAGCTGGTTAATTCTTCTGTTTTGTCTGAAGCTAATCACGTCCTGCCACTGCATGTTCTGATTGTCCTAATCTGCAGCTCTGGCACATCGTGCAGGAAACCCTGTTTTACAGTAAAAGACCGCGGCCGTGCCAATCTGTGTTAACCAAATATTTAATCATGATGCCTCCATTAGGATATTAATGCTGTTCATTAGCTGAGCACACACTGCGCAGAGCTCCGTGTTGTCAGACTTGCTGCCATTTGTATCCACGTTTGTTGAATCCCAAATTGGATTGTCATCAGAGGGCTCCATAAATCAACCTTAATGGAAATTTACATGCTCCCACAGTCCGTTTTATTCTGCCGCTGTCACACATCTCAGGAGTCACTCAATGATCGGGTTTCCCGTTTGACAGGACATGATCGATTACAGACAAAACTGTGGCATCTGTTCACTCTCTGTTCTCCACAAATTATGGACAATTGTTATTATTAATTCACAAATAATTAGGCTTATGTAACCCAGATATATACCTCTCTTTTAATTATTGAATTGACATTTATTATCCTTACAGAAATTACTGCCCCATGAGACAGCTTGATGGTAATCTTATCTCTGGGGGGGCTTCTTGATCAATACCAGTGACTCAGTGATTACCTCACCGACAACTGAAATTTCTGGCTTTCAAAAGCTCAATAAATCTTTTGGGTTTTTTGAGAATTTCTAACATGCTTTCTGTTGCATATATATGCTTTAATTAACTCGCTCACCTGCCTGCATTTTAAAAAATTTGACATCATCGTTGGAGTAAATTATAGGCCGCTGTCACTTCAAGGAACAAGAGAGGCTGTGCAAGCGAGTTGTGCGTGGGCTTAAGTTCTTTAGATATTAATTGCTGCTGGTCATTAATAAATGTCAAAGGTGAACGCTGTGGGCCATACATCACTGATTACTTTAAGATCCTGAAAACCAATTTTCTTAATCATCTTCTTCTTATAAATTAGCTCAACATGAACACACACACACACATGGTTCGATGCAGACAAGGCTCTGTTTAAAAAGACAAGTGTTTCCACCACACACTGAATTTAACAAAATAATAATAATAACACAACAGGAACAGACCTTAACATCAGAAACAGAACAGGTTGTTGCCATAAAAATACAGCCGACGGTCAAATTTGATCAAACCACTCACACACAGTCCTGATAGAGCAGGTAAGCTGAAACCGGGTGTAATGAAACTCTTCTTCATATTAGAACTAAGGATATATTTTTTCTTTTCTAAACTTAACTTTCTGTAAAAAGAAACGTATTTTCACACCCAGTTCTTACAAGCTGTTATTCACCTCGAATGTGGAGACAGAATACATAAAGATAAATATCTGAAGACCTGGGCAAGTAAAGGCAAGGCAACTTTTTCTATAGCACATTTCATACACCAGATAGTAAAAATACAGTAAAGGATTTACAATTTAAAAAGGAAAAAGTAGAGAAAAGTGATATAAGAGATTTTAAAGAAAAAAAACAAGATTTAGTGAACTGCTGCAGTTTAATCAAATGACAATAAAAAAGAAAAAAGAAATCACTTCAAAATTTCCCACATTTAAGAGCACAATGGAATTCAAAACTTAAAAAACATGAAGATGAAGGTTATTTGAAAGCGGAGCTAAGAAGATAAGTTTTTTTTAGCCACTTCAAGGTGGAGTCGGCAGTGTAAAACAGGAAAGTGTTCATGTTTGACTTGAAAATCTGGGCTTGTTTTAAATCATCTGGGAGGTTATTCCAGGTCTGTGTTACATCATAACAGAATATTTTGTTTTGGCTCTTGGGGCAACCAGTAGATTAATCTCAGATAACCTTGAGGTTCTTGCAGGTTCATGTGGCACAAGCATATCAGAAATGTATTTGAGCCCAGAACCACAGAGACGAGATCTGTAGAAGAGCAGTGAGGACGAGGAAGGGGACGAGGACGAGTTAGCCAGTGTGAGGATTTTGTTAACTCGTGTAATGTAGTTGTATTTGCTAGTTTTTGTCAGGACCTGGAAGTTCTGCTGTAAATTAAACAATTTATATGTTGTTTCTTTAATCTGTACAAAACCTAAGGTTTACATTTCTTAACAGATTTCAATGAGTTGTTTTTATATTCAAGGGTTCATGATCTGCGTGGACTTTTTTTTTTGCTCTACCATGTAGATCATAAACCTTTGAATATAACATGACTCACTGACATCAGTTAAGAAATGTGCACATTATAGTGCTTTTTTCCCAGTAAAATGGCAGCCCTGACTTGCCTTGTCCAATATGGCAACAATGTTGACGTATTACAGCAACTGGCTGAAGCAGACAATGCAGCGTATACAGATATATGTCCTTGGCAGTGACGTCCTAAAGTCTCTGCTTGTTTCCTGGCAACCTAATGGTGATGACAAGACAGGAAGTGACTGCTTGTCATTGTTACTGTACAGACATGAGATCAATCCTCTCATCTAACTCTCAGCAAGAAAGGGCATATTTTCTTACATGTGGAACTATTCATTTAAATCCCCTTTTAAATTACTCTAATTCAATCCTGTTAATTTTATCTCGCCCTCAGTGGTGGTGGTGCTGGCCTTCATCATCTGCTGGCTGCCCTACTACATCGGCAGGAACCTCTTCGCCCAGGTGGATGACTTCGACACGGCCACGCTGAGCCAGAACTTCAACATGGCCTCCATGGTGCTCTGCTACCTCAGCGCCTCCATCAACCCCGTCGTCTACAACCTCATGTCCAGGAAGTACAGGGCCGCAGCCAAACGCCTCTTCCTGCTGCACCAGAGGCCCAGACAAGCTCACCATGGCCAAAGACAGCTCTCCGCGATCGACCACATCTCCACCCTGAACGAAAGCCTGACGGGGGTCTGAGCGGTGTTTTTAGAGGCTTGTTTGACTTCAACACCAAGAGAGACAGTTTGTAGGGTTCTTTAAAGTTCAGGAGCTGCAGCTTAAAGAGGAAACGTGTTGAGGACATGTAGAGGAGGAATGTTTGTTTCATTTTAACTTTGAGGGGGGAAGTAGGGCTGAGAGCTCCACTGCACTTAAACGCAAAATCAGATTTACTAATACTCAGAGGCATTTTGTTCACAGGGGCTGGATGAGGATTTCCAACCATGTCAGATTTCACAAAGATTTTGTCAAGAAAATACAAACCCAATTCCAAAATAGCTCTGATGCTGTGTAAAACATAAATAAAAACAGAATGCAATGATTTGCAAAACCACTTTAACCTATTTTTAACTGAATACAGTGCAAAGACAAGATATTTAATGTTCAGAACGATTAACTTTATTGTTTTTTTGTAAATATACACTCATTGTGAATTCGTAATATGTTTCAAAAAAGTTGGGGCAGGGGAAACAAAAGTAAGAAAGTGGTGGAAATCTCAGAAATCTCAAAAAAAAACACCTGTTTGGAACATTTGACTGGTAAACAGGTTCTTGGTAACAATATCATGATTGTGTATTAAAGAGGCATCCTTGACAGGCTCAGTAATTCACAAGCATGAATGGGGCAAGGTTCACCACTTTTAGAGCAACACACAACTGCAAGGTATTAAAGGATAAGGATAAGATCTATACTATCATTAAAAGATTCAGAGACCCCTGAGAATTCTCTGTGCCTATGTTACCTTGCGAGGCAGCTGGATTCACAAGATCAAGCGAGAATTCATCTTGCCAGTTTTTAAGTTATCTGTTTGTATCTGCACCAAAAGCACAAAGACAGCGAGAAGCAGTCCAACATTGAATGTCTGTGACCTTTGATCCCTCAGGCAGCACTGCATCAAAAACTGCATTAACACCCCACATAATTGTATAAAGGACACTGCATGGGCACGGGAACACTTTGGAAAACCGCTGTCTGTAAACACAGATGCAAATTAAGACTCCACCATACAAAGCAAAAGTCATAAATCAACATTATCCAGAAACGCTGCAGACGTCTCTGAGCCTGAGCTCATCCGAGATGGACTGACACAGAGTGGAAAAGTGTGCTGTGGTCTGATGTTTCCACACTTCAGACTGTTTTTCAGAAAACATGGACGTCGTGCCCTCCAGGTTAAAGAGAAAAAAGACCAACTAGATTGTTACCAGCACTAACTTCAAAAGCCAGCATCTGTGATGGTATGGGGGTGTGTTAGTGCCGATGGCATCCTCAGTTCCCAAACACTTACTGAGTGTTGTTTAAAGAAAAGCTGATGTAACACAGTGGTAAACATGCCCCTATCACAACTTTTTTGGAACATGTGCAAGCGTCAAATTCAAAATGAGTGTATATTTGCAAAAGACAATAAAGTTAATCAGTTTGGGCATTAAATATCTTGTTTTTGTACTGCAGTCAATTGAATATTGGTCAAAAAGGATCTGCAAATCATTGCATTCTGTTTTTATTTACAATTTACTCAGCCTCCTAACGTTTTTGGAATTTGGGTTGTAGGAATTCGGTGATTCATTTTCCTGTTTTAGTCTTACATGTCATGCAAAACTGTTTACCTTGACATCGTGTCCTGTTACATGTTTTTGTTGCTTGTTTTCAGTGCTTATTGAATACACGCACCGTTTCAGTTCACAATTACCATCAATCTGCAGCACTGATTAATAAATGACCCCTCTTTGTTCATGACAGATGACGTTTGCCACATTTGAAATGACTGTTCATTTATAAAGTGTAATTGTAGTCATTCTGTTGTGAGATTGAATTTGTTTAATGTATGGTGAACAATTGTTATCATGCTGTTTGTTGGTTGTTCTCATAAATCAAGACAAACAAAACAAGTAAACCTATTAGCTGTGGGCCATTAGTTGTTCAGATCTGAAATCGCTTGTGTGTGTGTGTGTGTGTGTGTGTGTGTGTGTGTGTGTGTGTGTGTGTGTGTTTTCAGGGCTGTTTACCATCTCTCCAGTGAATAGATGGAACATAAACTTGATAAAAGCACATTACTATGAAAATGGGGTGGTTGTTGTCTGTGTGTGCGATACCGAGGCCACCTGAGCCTTGAGGTGTTGGGGCTGTGTACGTGTCGGCCATCACATGTAATCTGACACAGCTATTATATTACCTGGGCTCTGTGTTAGATTTACGCTGGCAGCCAATGTCCCTGCATCACCATATTCAAAGTAATGGCTGCTCTAAGTGCATTTCAAAGAGGAAAAAAAGATATTAGGTTGTCAGCAGCGGCAGAGCTTAGTGCTTTTATTGCTTCCACTTGCATAATCTTGACACCATTGTGCAATTCTTCTTTGATGTCGCATTTCAGATTAGAAAATTGTGCACTTTTGTACCTCATGCAATCCGGCAAAAGAAAGGTAACGTCAAAGTTATGTATTTTTAACCTGAACTATGTCTAATCCCAAAATAAACTCAAGAGTTTTCCACGTTCTGTCTGGCATACATCTTGTTCTTTATAAGGATCTGTCGTGATTTTGCCCATGATTCATCAGGCCTTGGTTTGCACAAATACAAAGAGACAAAGTCGCCCTGGGCTGACTCATCCTCATGACACTTTTTTTTTTTTTTCGCCGAGCCATTCAGCTCTGCCGGAGGAGCTGCAGCAGTGGGTAAAAAGCTTATATCAAACAGACCATCCTGCCATCACCTGGGGAAAGATCAGCGAGCAGCACGGCTCCTCTGTTGGTTATTTTCTTTTCTGATAATGAAGAGAGTGTCTGCGAGCGGCTCGTCCAGAGCTGTCAACACCTCCCTCGGGCCCTCTTCAAATCATTCAGCTTTAGAAATATACTGTTTGTTTGTTTTGACTCCACTTTTCAGGCCATGACTTCTACTCCATCAGCACACCTCAAACACACTTAACACAGCTCTTTCAGATCTGTAATACATAAGCAGCCTTTTATTTGAATTATAATACGACTTCTAAACAGAGATAAAACGTGATGACACACTTCCTGAGATATTTGTTGACTTGGTGATGACTAAATCTCCTGAGAAAGAAATATTGTTTTTTCAAAAAATGACAAGTGATCAAACAAATACTACAATGATATTATATTACTGCTGCCGTTTAGTGGGTTATCAGTGTTTCCCCTCATCTCTTGGCTCTTTACTATAGAGCTGCAACAATTTAGTCAGTCAAAGTAAAATTAATTGCCAACTATTTTGATAAACAATTAATCAACAAAAATGTCAAACATTTGCTGAGTCCAGCTTCATAAATGTGAAGATTTGCTGCTTTTCTTTCTCATTTATGAGAGTAAATGAAGAGTTTTTTAATTTAGGACTGTTGGTTGGACAAAAGAAGCGATTTGAAGATGTTCCTTTGGGTTCTGGAAAATTGCGAATATTTTTCACAACTAAACAATTAATCCATTAAAGGAGAAACATGTAATATATTTACTATACTAATTATTAAGTGACCATGATATGTTATCAGAGATTAAAGAAACATACTAAGTTTAATACTGGCTTCTTCGACAGCAGCACCACAGCCAGCATGTTTACCTTCAGAAATTTCAATTCTGGTGTGGAACTTGTGCTTTTTCATGCCTGTTTCACATTTATTATAGTTCAAATTAATGCCAAATTGTCACCAAATGAGTAAGTATAGTATGTAGTATATGTTTATGAGTTGCAAGAAATCATTAATATTCTTTTAGAAGGAGTAGATTTTTATAATGGTTAAATTGAGCAAAATGTTAATGGAGTCTGGTAAACAGTAAGGCAGGCAGTCACTGAACTCAGAGTCAAGAGTGTGTATTTTCAGAGCGGTGGGCTTTTATTTTGGGGATAATGAGCTTAACTCTACACTGACAGATACTTGACAGGTTTAGAAACAGCTGATCAACTTTCCAGTGTAGGACTTCACTTGTCATTGTCCGAGTATAATGTTGCGCTCATCTTGAGCTCAGGCAGGTTCAGTGTTCCTGCAGCCTGCCTGAGCTTCATGTCTGAGGAGGAGAGGGCGGGGGGAAACAGCTCTTTATAACCACAGATCAAATATTAAATAGGGATTCAAAGTAATTAATATACAGTCTGGCTCCAACTCGCTATTTGAACTCGCTAGTTCTCATTTGAACGCTATGTTCTTATATAGTATTTCTCCTTTAATAATCAGCGGATTAATCAAGGATGAAAACAATTGTTAGATTCAGCCCTACTTTACAGAAATGTATTGGTCCTGAGGCCTATTATTAAGCAGCTGAGATGTGTTTGTAATCCATGCACATATGTACACCGATTTGCAGGCAAGGTGTTCGGACTGCTGTGTCTGCTTCATTTTAACATTTAGTAAGAGTTGGGATGATTTAAAGAAATAATGCATGCCAGCCCCCAGAGATAAAATACTCAACTCAAGAAGACAGAGGCTTAGGGAATGTGCCAATTTGGCAGACGCTACATGGATTTACACCTATATTCCCTTGTAATACCATGCCTTGTGGCTTTGCAGTATGATTTTATTTGCATTCATCCATTAATGAAACCTGGTGCAATTTAAATTTATCTCCTCTGGGAAAATAAGGTTTCCTGACACAGCTACACAGACTAACGCCAATTCATTTCAGTGTAATCATCTTTTCCACCAGAGGGGGGAGCCAAAGAGTGTTTTCAGGAGAGACATACTGTGTATGTACTGTAGTATGTATGTATGCATGTATGTATATAAAGAGAACTTACAGCAGTATCAAACATTTCCTGGGATTTGGTTGGTCAAACATTGCTTGTATAAACTACACAAACACCACTCTTTTAAGTTAAAAGCTTCTCCATGTAAGAAATCTTTATCAGCTTCCCCTTTCCGCCCATTTCCACAAATTATCAGCAACACATATTCACTTCCTGTTTGGCTCCCTGTGTGTGCTGGTCCATGCATGCGGCCACAGGAAGGTGCACAAAAATGGAGGTTATCTAGAGGAGGGGTCTGCGGAGCGAATCTGTCGAGAAAGTCTGCAGGGGTTCACTATCTCACCTGCTGGTTTCTGTTGCAGCTGCTCTCCTCGTGGCGCCTGGCATCATCTTGTTCTCTCTCCTCCTGCCCAAACCCCAAAGCTTTGTCCACACCGATGACTGTGAGGTCAAGTGTTTGCTGTGAAAGCTGCTATAATGGAGAGCCCAGGGAATTCAGTGACTGTCTGTTTGGAAGTGTGGGGTGTTTTATCTTGTGTGAACATAAAGCCTGACCCCCAAAAAAGTAGAAAAAGTGGATGAAACTTCCAGATCTAAATAGTGCAGCCAATGCAAAAATACCTTAAAGCTACACTCTTTCTAATGGCCAGCAGGGGGCGACTCTGCTGTGGCAAAAAAAGGAAGTCTTATGGCAAAATGACCCTACTTCTCACACGATTTATGACCTTAGTAAATAAAGGTTTTCTAATGTGTTGATTTAGTAGATTATGGTCCCATTTAGAGTAAAAAGACAATGAAGCAGGATATGCTTTAGGGCGGGGCTACAATGTGACTGACAAGTCATTCTAAGACAATCCGGTGCAACACACAGGACTCATGAAACTCAGATCAAACTGTTAAACTAGACAGCATTAATCAAATATGGATCAAGAATCTGTTAGTTCATTGCACTTTTCTTACTTTAAATGTTTTTTAAAAAACATTTAGTGAATCTAGTGCACTGTAAACTGTAATACAAGAAATGACCAGATTTCCAGGTTGTGTCTAGAAGAGAACCCTCAATTTGCAGAACTCTCACAAAATTTGTACGTGTTATATTGTAATTGAGCGTGCTACACAAGATAAATATGTTTTATAATGCTGCAACATTGTGGTTAATATCTAGGTAGGTTTAGGGACAAAATGCACCTGGTAACTTTCAGGACAAGATCATGTTTTGAGTCAAAATATTTTGTGGGTCTTGGGTTCCCTTCTAGACACAACCAGGCATTACATTGTGCCATTGTGTTTCAGGTTTCTAATGGAGCCTACGTTGCCTATTTCTTACCTAAAATATATTTAGAAGCATATTTTTGTGTACTGTTTAGATGTAATATGAGAAAGGTTGCGATCAGGCAGGCCGTCATTATTTCCTGCAGAAGTAAGTCACCCACCAGCTCCACGCTCTTGTTGGTACTGCACAAGCTCTGGCTGCAAAAAACAAAAACAAGATGGCGATCACTGTATTGCCAAACTCTAGGCCTCGCAATGTCACAGTAGCTCTGTCCACTAATTTGTCAATAGTTGTCAGTCCTGTTTCTCAGCTATAAAGAGTCAGACGTGCGCCTGTGCCACCTCACTTTCAGTCTGCACTCTTGTTGTCACAGCTGGGTGACAGTAAGACAACAAACACATGTTGTCTTCCTCTTTTACAAACCACCAGGCACTCCCACAACGCCTTTAAATGCCTTTAATGGCAGTGATAATGATAATAAGCTTCATTTATAAAGCCCTAATCACCTCATCTTCTAAAGCTTTTAGTAAACAGTTTCCTTTGTTTAATGAACCATGTTACACGCAGCAGAGTCGATGCCCTGATTCTTCCTCCAAATTAGAAGAGTTCCCTGCAATTTGGAGGCTAATTTATGTCTAGTTGGTATCCGTGAAGTGTTTGTTCATGAGCACAGTTTGACATTTGGCCTACTGAGAGAAAAATGTAAAGTCTCTACACGACAGAGCCTGTAAATATCATGATGTTGATTGCAATACATCAGAACAGATTCAGCTATTTATCAAATCAAGGGCATATAACTGTAATATTCTTTGTCTCCACCATGACTGAGGACTAAGATGATGTAAGGAATATTGTGCGGTCAGTATACCAGCAGGAGAAACAGCCTCTCCTGCAGTTGTGTGGTGTGTTGTTGGTGAGTTTGAAACCAATCCATTAGATGGCTTCTCTACATTCCAACACCACAAACCACTTGAGTGACTGACTCTCCTTCCTCCTGGCTTCGAGCAGGACACCAGAGTTACTCCCAGATCTTTCATCCTCACTCAAAGGAAAAGTCAAAATGAAAATACTGACATAAAAAATAAAAAAAAAACAGCTAATACTTACGTTATGTTTACATGCTTGCCAGCTGTGAGTGTCCAGGACTTGCATCATAGGAAAACCAGAGAGAATCTGCACAATGACTACATTCTGAAGGGAACAGACAGCATTGGAAATGTGCAACCGTGAACGCAAACTCTTGCAATGCTCCTGCATGATAAAGTAGTTGCAGGAAGAAGTGAAGCTTCGTATGCAGACATTTCAGACAAGCACATTTAGGCCTGATGAAAAACCTGCAGCCTGTGGTTCATGCTTGAAGTGGAGTTCTTTATCCAGCTATAGTCAACTTAAACTCCATTATCATCAGCTGTTTTTTTCCACTTTTGTATCTACATTTTTGTTACATTAAATCATATTTCATGGGGATGTTGATATGTTAAGTAGATAGATGGAACGTAAACTATTTTTTTTATTAATATCACCCAAAATTAAAAATACTTTAAAAAAAATACCTGTCGTGTTATTTATCGAGATAGTTTTGGAGTGAAAAATTAGAGGTGCCCATCTTCTCTCCAATATAATGGTACTAGATGACTCTGTGGTGCTCAAAGTGCCAAGAAAATACATCTGAAAAACTCAACAGCAATGTCTCTTTACAGAAGTCATGACCCAGTTACTCAAGATATTCCACAGACCTTGTTGTGAGCAGTTTCATGTACAAACTATTTTCTTTCTAACGACCTATGCCAGCCAACCACATCACCGTGAAAACTGCAAAAGGGTGCATCCACTCTTGGACGAGAGGTTACAGCTCAACCAAGGAGCACGCCATTAATGTTTACATGAGAAACTGATCAGGCTGCCATGGGCCAGACACAAATGATATAAGGTCCTAATAATGGCCAAATCTCAAATAATGGAATAGTCGGAAGTCTTCTTTATAGGGCACTTAAACTGTTGGTCATCCTCTCTGAATTGCCATGTGATAAATTGTGAGCTAATATTTTGTTGGTAATGTCCAAAACTTGATGTTTTAAAGTGTACCATACGTGCTGCATACAGGTTGCAACAACAGTAGCAGCAAAAGTAGAAGAAACAAAATGTATGTACAGCATTGAGTGAATAGAGTTACATTTTAATATAAAAGACACAGTTCATCATCATTACCAATGAACACAGCACTGACCCCTTTCAAAATAAAGGTCTGGGTGATATGGGTTTGATGGTAAGCAAAATGCTATTGACTGTCTTTGCCACATGAAACGTTTCAGTGGGCCACATGTGGCCTCCTAGCCGCATTTTGCCCAGGTCTGATGCAGTGAATGTGCAGTAGAAAGTAAATAGTACATGAAACTGCTCTGAGGATTATCTGTGGATTATCTTGAGGTAATGCTGTCACGATCTCTGGGAAAAAGACATTGCTGTTGAGTGTTTCAAATGTTTTTTTTATTTTTTTATTTTTTATTTTTTATTTTTTATTTTTTTTGCCATCTAGATCTGTTAAATTTAAGAGACGGTATATCAGCTTTTGATAAATAGACTACAGTGGAAAAATGGTATTTTTCGCTTTTGGGGCGGACTGTCCCTTTACATCAAATTAAGTTAGAGACCATGCAGGAATTGTAATAATATAAGTGAATGTACACAAAATTGTTTTAAAAAAAATATTTTAGAAATATATCATGTTTTTTATATATATCAGAGTTGACATAGGTGGGTGGAGGAGCAGCTAAATAGCTAAAGTCAACCCCAGTAGGTTTCTAATGCACTGCACAATTACTATGTACACACTGTTGTGGCTTGCAATGCCCCACCTCACACAGCTGAGTCAAGACAGACACAGGTGCCGCCTTCAAAATAAAAGCATACATAGCTATCCTGAGGTGTCCTGAACATATTGTATACTTTCCAGGTGATCGTATGGTAAGGTTTAAAATTGAGGTAAACAGAAAAGTTTGTTTGTTATTCACAGGTTACACAGTGCAGAAAACTGCTGCCACACTCTGTAGAGTGAAACCTTCAACATGTTTCTCATCTGGCTGCATTCCAACCACTGATGTCACCGCAGGTGTTTTCCATCAGCTGGTGAAAGGCAGAAATCGTGGTGACATAACTCATTTGCGAAGAGCAAAACATTCTTAAAGGTTTTAACTCAAAGACAGCAGGCCTGTAGCATTGATTGATTGGTGAATCATTTGACATGTTTTGTAAATGATTTGATTTAGCAACATTTTATTTCCCGCTGCTACCATCCTCCAGCCAATGTTTACATTTCTGCCCCAGTGATAAGAATGTGAGAATACCAAAACTGCCTCCCCATTTTTGATTAAATTATGTTTTCTGGTGTTCAATGACTATTAAAGCTCCATATGGCCTCTACCAAGGATACAGACCTACATATAGACTTTCTATAAGATGTTTTTATTGCTTTTTCAGTATTGGAGCATACATTACATTAGAAAAAAGAAAAAGGGAATATGCTGAACATTCCTTGTGACACACAGGTTACCATACAACAATATCACACCTCATGTCCATCCACTGAGCATAAATGACTACATGATGCACAGAGAACAGGGATGGAACATTTGAATATCACTTGTCATGGTGATAATCTCTAATTTATGTAAACTTTTTTAAATGTATGTACTGTCACTGTATCCATCTGATGTTGAAACACTAACAAGTGATCTTTTTCATTTATTTTAGATGCTCTCACCATATTTTGCTTATTGGGTTGCACCAGCAGTTTGTGGTGAAGAAGATCAATTTTATTTACAATTACAATTTACATCTGAAAAGCCACCAACCTACAAGAAAAAAGAAATGTGAACCAAGATGTTTAATAATTATCTCTACTCAGCCTCAAACACCATTTTGTTGCAAGTTAACTAAAAACTAAAACTAGGTGTGAAAAACTTTTCTTTCTTTTTTTTTTTTTTTTTTTGTAAAAACTGAAATAAAATAAAACTGAAATAAAAATAAAAACTAGACTTTGGGGATAGGAACTAACTGAAACGATACTGTGAAGTCTAACAAAAATAAAATATAAATATACAGAAATGTCTTTACTCTTTGTCAACTTTCTCAAGACATTTCAACACAACCAGCATGAGGAGGCATGTTTATTGAGACTGAGATGTCTGCAGTACATGACTGAGTCAACTGCTTCACAAAGCGTTGTGATTTTATTGTAATATCTATTTTGAACTTCTTAAAGCATACCTCTGAAAAATACTCTTGATATGATAGGGGAAAAATCCTGAACACTGAAAGTAACTAAAACAAAACTAAAACTAAACATTTTAATGATAAACTCTATCTGTTGACTGTTGACTCTATCTGTTGACTGTTTTTACTGTTTTTACTGACTCGTTCTTTTATTGTTTATTGTTGTCTGTATTGTGCACTTTGAGATTTGTTTTCAAATGTAAAGTGCATTACAAACAAAATCTATTATTATTATTATTATTAAAAACTCATCTGAAATGAGCAAACCAACTCTGGAAACTACCTGAAACTAAACTGAGCGGAAAACAAAACACCTAAAAACTGAACTGAAATAAAAACTAGTGAAAAATACGAAAGTAAAAATCTAGTGTTAGTTTAAAAAAACTACAAAAGGTGTGTTTTATTTTGAAAGTCTTTAGCAGAAGTAGCATTTCTTTAAAACCCGACTACCTTGACGGCGCTGTGGGAGCCAAATGCGCGTAAAAGTTGTCCACTCCTCCCTCTCGTCCATGAGGCTGATTTGGCTCCAGATATAAACACAGAGCTGCTCTCTGTCTGTCCGCGGTGCTGCGCTCCTCAGTCTCCTCGGTCTTCTCTCTCAACCAGCAGGCAGTTTGCTCCAACAAGCCGAAAAACAGAAAAAAAAGCAGCAGGGGACGATCTTTGGCACATTCCCCAGGATGGAGGTAACAACTATCTGACTCTGAGCGGAGTTTTCTGTTGTAGCCTGCACTTTTAGGCCACTTGAGCAGATGTTTTTAACATTTAATGTGGTTTTGTGCAGCCATGTGTGGTTGAAATTAAAACATTACATCATAGCAGCTCAGTGAGAGACTTTATAGTAATGGTGTGTTATGACTGTGATATTTCTGGAGGGACTCGGGGCCCGTCTGTACAACCATTTAACAAATGATACTGTAGTTGTACCAGTACGTCTTCGAAATAGGGGAAACAGGGGACAGTTGCAACACTTTATAGCATTCCTCTCAGTAACTCAGACTATTTGGACAAGACCAACATTTTTAAAAATATGTTAAACTTTAACTCTGAGTGCTAACTACCCATACCATTTAAAGATTATTACATATGACATATCGTTTGCAATATTTATTTGAAAAGAAGAAGTTGCAACAGACCAAAACCCTGGAGACAGTTGCAACACAATCAGGGAACGATTACAACATATGAAAAATACATTAAATTCAACCAATTAACATTTGCTTTTTATCTTATAAAGCACAGTATTCTTAAAATGTGCATTGTTTTACAACAATAACATAGCATTGTATCTTTATTTAGTAATATTTTTCATGTAACTGTTATTTTTTGTTTATGTGTAGAACATAGGTCCACCTTGACTCAGTGTGCAGATCTTACAGATGCTGTTCAATCTCAATGGAACAATTTGCAATGCAACAGACATGTAAATTTCTTTTTTAATGAGCTACCCTTTTATGTACCCCATAATGACTTGTTTATGTTGAGAAGCACTGTTGTGTGGTCTGTTTTCAATATTAACATGTTGCAACCGCCCCAACCCTAACAGCCATGACAGAACATTATGTGCTAGTTAGACACATTGAGTGAGACACATGCCAGCATGTCACCTAATAGTCAACAAAACAATGCTTAAAATTAACACCACTCAAGCATGTTTGTGATTAGTGGAATAAGACCTGTTGCAACTGTCCCCAGTCTGTCGTACTATACACACATGCAGTTGACCTTTATTTTATTTACCTCTTTGATATTATATGTGATATAATACCAATATTTATTAGTACAAAATATAAAAGTAATATTTTTACTCATGACAAACAATATATGTTATATAATATATTGCGTATGATATATAATAGTTGAGTAGTTCAGAAGTTGCACTCTAAAACTCTATAAAAGGGTGACTGTACTTCTCTTTCCTGAGGGTGTAGTCGTTCTGTTATTAAAAAGCATACAGTTCTACACACAGACACACTTTAACATTTGTAGATTCACCAAAAGCAGCAGGATTCTGCCTCTGGTGCCTGTTTGGCTCATATTTGAGCTTCAGGCTGGGAGAGTTAAAAAGTAGACTTGTGGTAACAACTTCATAACAACTAACCACCACGAGAGGAAGGAAATGTAGCTGACAGAACATCTGTCACGAGCTATAGTTTGTGCGCTGTGATAAATGTGTAGAGTAAATACCATTAGTCCATTTTTCTTTTCACTGTGTTTTTGCTTTTAGGTCTGAATTTTCTCATTATCAGCAATTTCCCGCCCGCTGTGCCCTCAGCTGACAGGCCATGCTTTCTCTTCTCAAAGGCCAACTGTCCCTCTTGCGCTGAAGCTCAAAAAGAAAAAAAGAAGTGTGCTTCTTCATGGTATAGGAGGCCTGTCCAAGTCTTTCCACACATGTTTTTCCTGCAGGGTCTGCTCGCAGGTTTGTGGCCTCCTCCCTGCAAAACAAGCTGTTCCCTCAGACTTTTAACATCAGTCTCAAGTATTTAATGTCATGTGGCAAATAGGAAGAGAAACACCCATTTTTCCCCACAGCACGTGAGGGAACACATTAGTAATCTACCACAGAACTACTCTCCTATACTTAGACCACTCAACCTAAGGACGAGGAAGATAGGCTTTAGGCCAGTTCAGCTTCGATTTGAGACATTAGTCTTCTTTCCCTGTTCTGAAAAATCAAGAGAAAAGAATTTGGACTGCGCCCGAATCTGGAAAAGGTGAAAGAGTGGTTTAAAAAAAAAGAAGACTTTCTTAGATAAACATTTTGTCTGATACAGTGTAGTTATAGTTTCTGTGAGATAAAGTTGTTTAGAGAGGAAAAACCTGCACGTACAAGCTGGATACTGAGATGGTGAAAACAGGTTCAGTTGTTATTGGGGAGGTTCAGCTTTTACTGGAAGAAACCTCACAAACCAAAGTCAAATCTCACAAGCTCAGTTTTCACTACAAGCTATTAGTCTCGCAAGTGATTAAGAAGGTGTTGCCAATTAGCAGCACTGTAATTTAAATTCACATCAAATGCTCACTTGTTACTTCTTAAAGAGATACTTCAGATTATTTGAAGTAGGGTTTTATGAGGTACTTATCAATAGTCAGAGTATTAATTATATTAGATGGTGGTCGGCATGCCCACCCCATGTAGAGAAGCAGAGAGGAGTACCAGCATGGAAGCCAAACTATGAACTTTTATGGACAGGGTCAGCAGCAAAACGTATTTTAGCCAGTAAAAAAAAAAGGCCAACCTAAAAAATCAAAATCAGTTAATGTTTATGCTATATTTAGAATATTTTCACCACTTTACATTGCAGCCATACAGCCTTTTACAACAGGAAGCTGCTGTTATAGAAGGCAAATATCGCTAAACAAGACTCCTTTGACAACATCAGTGATTTTACCTCGCAGAACAGGGGCATTGCTGGTCTACTGCAGCCTCAATCTGTCAGTTTGTTTATGTTGTTGTGTGACTTAAGTGAATCCGTACTAACTTTTTAAAACATCAAAGTCACACCATAACACAAACAAACTAACTGGTCGACGCAGCGGAAGACAAGCAACTTCTGTGTTCTGTGAGGTAAAATTACTGATTTTGTCAGTGGAGTTTGGTTGGTTTGGAGAGAGCAATACTTGGCTTGCATAAGAGTTGTTTCCCAGTGGAAAAGACTGTCTGATGACAAGGTAAAAGTGTGAAAATATTCTAATATATATGTAATATAATATAATATTCTAATGCTCACGCTAATGCGGCTGGCCCTGTCCACAGCAGTACATTGATTAGCTTCCTCAGCAATACTCCCTCTGTTTCTCCACACTGGGGTCGTGCCAACAGTCATCTACTGTAGGCAATATTCTGACTATGGACGGGTACTTCATACAGTACAATCCCACTTTAAATAA
The DNA here is from genome assembly GCA_027495735.1 of Lutjanus campechanus. Lineage (NCBI taxonomy): Eukaryota > Metazoa > Chordata > Actinopteri > Lutjaniformes > Lutjanidae > Lutjanus > Lutjanus campechanus. The sequence continues at coordinate 21,195 of JAJHUR010092702.1, forward strand.
TCAAAACTACTCCTTTAACTGTCTGCTTTTGGTGAACAACAACCTAACGAAGGCACTCTGACACATTTAAGTGTCGCTCAGTGATTTTAGAGTGGATTTCTCACCTCAGATTTACCCAGAAATAGATTTTATGTTGATGGTTCAGGTGAAATGTGACACTTGCATCGCTGCCACTGTGACTTTCAAGTCTTAAAACTTAAAAACCTGTGACCAGTCCATTGAGTTCAGTCAGGTTCAGGTTGCTTATGGAGTCTTGCCACATCACCACAATGAGTAAAGTGAAATTTGTTCACTGGTTGTGCAAGGGGGTTTCTCCTGTTGAGAATATAATTTATGTTTTGCTCTCAGTTTTTGATTTGTCACTTCCTGTTTGCTGAGAATTCCTACCAGTAAACAATCCGACACCTGAAATGAATTTGGGCTAGAATGGATCGGTTCTCCCAGATGTTAGCTGTTGGGACAACTTTCGTCTGCTGTGGCCCGAGTTTGACTTTGATAGAACGGTGTTTTTGCATGCTACATTTTGCCTAAAGCACTTGTAAACAAGACTAGCCTGTAAAGTCATTCTCACACCCACTGTCATCTGATGACATCACATATAAGTTTAAATTCTTCTGTGTGTTTCTGGCTGTAGGAAAGAGCTGTTCATGTTCGCAAACATAGATTTACATCATCTCCCTCAAGCAACGCTTAAAGGGAGATTAACGCATGGAAATTCTTAAGGTCTGTGTTTCCCGTGTTGGAACAACTAGTTATTAGGTACACAAACTGGAATTTTTGTGCACTTGTGTATGTATGTGTGCATGTGTGCATGCACCTGAAGATATGTGCTGTGTGTGTGTGTGTTAGGTTGTGGGGTGGAGGTGGGGATTTCCTTTGATGGAAAAACAACGCCACAGCTAGAGGAGTGAGTATTTAGGATTGCCTTGCCAACCATATGGTGTGCACATTTATTATGTAATCCATAGTAAAGTTAAGAGAGCAATAACACAGGAACTCAGTCTGTAACAGCCAGACGTTCGCTAATGAGTTTTTCCCCTTTTGCTTTGCAACAGTACATCATTTAAGTAGTGCCACTATTATTATTATAATTATTATCATTATTATTATAATTATTGTTGTTGTTATTACACAATACCTCTACTACTTATACTAGAGCTACTACTTGTTTGACAGTCACTAGAACTACTACATTGTCCAGCGTCACAGACATTGGACATCATCCCCACTAGATTTTTGAAATACATGTTGACATATTTCAGGCAACCTTCACTTGACCCTCTTGTTTTCAACAATTTCAGACTTAGCTTTTTTATCAAAATGTTTGGGCTTTTGCTTCTCAATTATTCAACTGACTAATAATTTACTGCGTGCCTCTGATGCCTCTGGGGCTTGTTCATTTTTAATTTTGCTCAATTTAACCTCTATGGTCGACCACTATATTCTTATTTATCGCCTTGAAAACTGTGTAACTGCTCTTGACTGATTTCGGTCCTACCTTTCTAACGGATTCCTCTCCGCTGCAATGAGAGAATTCTCCTCATCCCCAAACCCCCTCTTTCATGTGGTGCTCCCCAGGGGTCAGTTCTTGGGCCCATATTATTTTCTATTAATATGCTTCCATTGGTTGTAATAATCTGCAGATATAATATTAATTTCCAGGCACAAATCTATGCTCCACTGACTGGTAGTGAGGACACACTTTCTCAGATTATGGGTTGTCTCTCAGTTATAAAATGCTGGATGGCACAAAATTTCCTGCAGTTCAATGAATCCAAGTCTGAGATCCTATTATTCGGCCCCCCAAACCTGATCTATGGCCTTAAAAAGAATCTCGGGAACCTGTCCTCAAACATTAAACATTCCACCCACAACTTGGGTGTGATCTTTGACTCCAAGCTTTGCTTTGACACACAAATTACTAAGATGCAATCATGTTTTCTCCAGCTGAAATATTGCAAATGATAAGATTTTTTTTAATGTCAGGCAGGTCTGGAAAAAGTCATCCATGTTTTTATCTCATCATGTTTGGATTATAGTAATTCCCTGTATTCGGAGGTCAGCCATAAGGCCATCTCCCACCTCCAGCTTAATCAAAATTTGGCAAATTATGACACAGAGTAAAAGCATCCACTGGTTTTATGTTCAGAGCTTGTCAGAACTGGACATTATCAGTGACAGATACAGTCTGAGGTGTTTGCTGAGGCTGTATATTAAGCTGTATGCGTTTCAGTGCAGGATGAATGGTTCGCTCTGTCCTGAACATAAAACAGAAACCTAACTGACCGTGAAGCACAGAGGAATGTAAAGCATCAGCATCAAGGAAAGCCTATGAAACTTATGCCCGGTCTGTAAGTCATGGTGTTGTTATGGTTGGATCCCTGCTCGGATCACACTGCACAGTGGAGTGTATAAACTGTATAAATGTTTCCTGATTTTACAGCTTATACAGTTCATTAAAGTCCTGTGATTAAAGTGCTTCCGAGCCATAATCAGATTAGCTGGATGTAGAGCACATAGTGATGAGAGGACAAACCACCAGCATCTCATGTGACTTAAAAAAAACTTAGACTCCACTGAAGCTTTCTGTTGCTCTTTTTTTAAATAACATCCTCCAACCACATCAGCTCTCTCTTATATTGTCTCTTTACCATGTTTTCAACCTTTAGTCTGCATTTTTTAAACTCTATTGCATTTTGAAACCAGCACAGTGACAAAAATATTGTAATTGCAAAATCAGTTGGAAAACAGAAGCAAGTGGCAGGAAGTGCATGCATAGTTTTTGCAGAATCTTCATATTTCACACAGTAGTTACTGCAGTTTGTCTCCGCTGTTTCACAACATATTTAATTTCCTTGGCGACAGTAAGAGGCCTCACTAGGGCTGGGTATAATTTTTTTTTTTAAATATGAAAGCAGTACCCTGAATGTGATATTGATACCAATAAAAAGAGTACTTTATTTTGATACCTTTTTTTTCTTCTTCATTTAAAAACCATCATGTGAATGAAAGCATTCCGGAAATTATCCACATTTCATGCATTTATTTTTATAAGACACCACAGGCGTGGAGCATAGCCATGCTTTCAAATGTTTTGCTGGCATCACGGCGTGCTGAACTGCCAACTCCATCAGATACACCACGCTCAACCTCACCACCCCACAGACTGTATGGGTTGTAGCTGGTGTGGCTGTGGGCCAGTCACATTTTGCATTAAAAGGACACTTGTGGTGATTGGCTGTGGAGCAAAACCATACAAATAGATTTATTTTTCTAAATCTGGGTACAAAAAGGATTGAATGCACTAGGGTTGGGTGATTGGCGACTATATTGTCTATCGATGATGGGCTCAATCCATCTCCGATTGCTTTTTTTGGCCGATTTTTAGGGTGATATTACATTTTATTTTGCTAATGTAACAGTCTGACAGCCTCTGCTCTGCACTGCGCTCTCATCCAGCGGTGCAGTACACACCCGCTCAGCTTACCATGAGTGTGCTGAGTGAGAGGTAAGCAGCCTGCAGAGTCAGGGTCTTTTTATACTCTTTTCACTCTGTAAAATGAGGATTTATTTTGACCAAACCAGAGTTGGTGATTGTTGGAAGAGTGGACAGACTAACAAAGACGGTTTTGGTGAGTTTTACATGTTTTTCTGTGGAGTTTAAAGTGTATTTTCCGAGGAGTTCACAAGCCAGTTAAGATCGTCTTAGTTCAGTAAAAGAGAGAAACTTGAATTCAGAAGGTGAACGGCTGTATTTCTCTGTTTAAAATGAAAAATAAGTGTGAGAACATGTAATTTCTAGACACTTTGTGAGTTTATTTTGTCTACTCAAATTCAAATTCAAATTCAAATTTTATTTATTTATATGGCACTTTTCATACACGGTGGTAACACAAAGTGCCTCACAGAGGCTA
>JAJHUR010092703.1:3295-37471 GCA_027495735.1 Lutjanus campechanus
CAGTACTGTGTGAATTAGGGCTGCAACCTGCTAATTATGTTCTCGATGAATCGATTAAAGGATCAGAGGATGTAGCGTCATCTAGTGGTGAGATTGCAGGTTGCAAACACTTTGCCCCACACTACCCTTCCAAACACGTAGGAGAACCTACTGTACGGTGGCTGCAAAACAAACAAACACAAAACACAAAAACAAGAAAGGCTGTGTCTAGATCCAGTGTTTGGTTTGTGCATTCTGGGCTACTGTAGACACATAATGAACCAGTAAACCCTTGTACACTTGAGCACACAGAGAGTATAATACTAGCTTTAAGTGGTCCAGATTTGAGAAGTTACGGATCACATGTTTCGAGCACAAGGCCTACAAAACTCACATAAAACTGCCAAACAAGGCAATGCTACTCAAATATGCCTCACGATTTTGTTACTGCATTGCCTATTTTAAAACTCAAATGTTTTCGGAGACACATTTTAGTGCACTGTTTAGCTATAATATGAGAAAGCTGCAACTAGGCCTCCATTTTCATATGCCTGAAAACAAACCAATATGGCCCCTAATTGCATATATCAGACAAGGATTGAATCAGGTAACGTAGACATGTAAGGGCCTTCTTGATCACATACAGAGTATAAATAATTAAGATGTTATGTAGCTGTACTACATAAGTCAACAGAACATGTGGGGACAGTTCTTTAAAACTGTGTCAACTTTTTTTTAAGAAAATTAAATTTAAAGGACCAGTGTGTGGGATTTGGTGGCATCTAGTAGTGAGGTTGCAAACTACAAACACCTCACTTCGCTGTCCTGCTCCAAGCACAGAAGAAATTACGACGGCAGCGAAACTCGCACATAATGCAAAAAGGTCGTATCCAGGGCCAGTGTTTGGTTTTGCAGGCTCCGTGGAAGAGGACCTGAACCCTCTGTAGATATGAACAGCTCATTCTAAGGCGACAAAAACATAATGATTCATTTTTTCATGTGATTGTACACTAAAGAATACATACTTATGAATATCATATTCCATTATTGCTAATATTCTGCCAATAGATCCCCATAGATCACACGCACTGGACCTTTAAGGGCTGAATTACAGCCAGAAATGACCTCCTTCTCAGGGGAGTTTTGCAGCGCAGGTACAAACCAAAATAACACACATTTAGACTCGATATATTTTTACACACCACCAGTGCCTACAAATAGAAGATCACAGTAAAGCAATGGCTGTCATCCATCAGTGTGACTGTACTATCAATATTATTACTCCTACACAAACAGTATGACACACAGCTACTACAAGGCACTATTGGTTTATTTTTGTACATTTATGATAGTTGTAACCGAGTGTGTGCAGTGTGCACGTGTGTGCTCTTCTTCTTCTACCACTGTGAGGACCACGTTTGAGTTTTAGATATCAAGAGTGAGGACATCTTTTGGAAGGTGGAGGTCATTTTGGCCGCTCCTCGCTTCTTTAAAGGGCAGCTTGAAGGTTTAGACGTAGTTACTTACTTACTTTGTCATTTACTTTGTTTAGAATTAAGAGGTCCCTCCAGGATTTTGCAGGCTGTTTTGTTAGGGGGGGATTTCTGCATCTTAAAACATCTGATTTCACAGAAACCTTTTTGACAAATTATGATTTTTGTTTTTTTGCAATGAAATTGTGGTTGCAAGTTAAAATTGCAAAAAAACAAAAGTGTTTTGTATAATTCATTAAAATTCAATTTAAGGCAACTTGTTCCATTGAGAATAAAACTACTCTCCGTTCTGAGTGTTTTAAGTAACCTTAACTAAAAAGCTCAGGATTACAAAAATTGCACCTGGGAGGCATTCCACTGAGAAGCTAAATCTTTTTGGAACTCAAATTAGGTTAAAAGAAGCACCAACACATAAAATATAAAAGTGCACACAGCATTGATAAATGTCAGTGACCAACCTTGTGTTCTTTTCAATACCCGCGAAAAAATAAAAATACACTAAAAAAAAAGTGAGTTTGGGATTGTTGAGGGATTGTTATGATTGGTGGAAAAGTGGCAGTGATTGTACAAAATCGCAAGGTCGTGCAGAATTCACTGGGATTGCTTGATTTTCGCATTAATCATTATGATTGCAGCATCGCTACTTCCTGGATTGATTAAGGTTGATTTAGGGTCATTTAGTCGTGATGGTTAAAGTTGGCGTTAGGGGGTTCAGGAGTGCTTTTGTCTGTAAGAGTCCTCACAAGAACAGAAGTACAAATGTGTGTGTAACGTGCCTTCAAAGGTCAGTCCAGGATTGTGCTGATTGTACAAAGAATAACAGCCCTTTTGTGCCTCCTTGGAGAATTTAATTGGCAGGTCATTACCACTTTAACCTCTGACTTGACTGAATCCCCTGCATCTAAATCACACCAGCTACACAACTACACAATCACACACCTTCTCGGTAAAACGACCGCAGAATATAAACACTGTTTCTCTTCCCTTTTTTTTTTTTACGGTGTTGGAGCAGAGGGTGTGAACAGAATAAAAATGAGAGGATGCGAAGAGGAAGGAGAGGAAGAGGAGGAGGGGGGAGAAGGGGATGAGATGGTCACAACCTTGAAAAGACACACAGGGGAGGGGAGAGGGAAAAGGAAACAAGGACAAACCTAAGGGTTGTTTAAGGGGAAAGGTGTGGAGGGGAGGGAATAGGGAGGAAGGAGGGAAGGCGAGGTGGGAGAGGGAGGCTAATACAAAAGCAGAGATGGATACAGAAATTAAAAAAAGGAAGTGGAGCGAGGCGAGGCAGGAACTATTGATGAGGTCAACGGAGTCACAGGCAGGAGGGAGGAGAAAAAGTGTGACACAGCAATTGACAAATGAAGTCATCGGTATTGATTTTTCACGTCAGTCGATATGTTTGTGTTTGCTTTCCTTTTTAGTTTGTGTTTGTGTCTCGTCTCACAAAGTAAAGCAGTGTGTGTATGCGTGTGTGTGTGTGTGTGTGTGTGTGTGTGTGTGTGTGTGTGTGTGTGTGTGCGAGTCATGAAATTCAGTCACGCCAAGGGTGCTGGCGGGATCACATGGTATTGCTCGGGGTGATGAAGTGCATTCTGCGTGGTTGTTGTGGACTAAAAAGTTGTTACTCTGTGGGTGGCCATGGAGATTGTAACCAGAGCAACAACAATAAAAAAAAAGATGTTACTATACAAACCTCGGCCCTGGGGGAGGAGAACAAGTCCATCTTTGGTTTGACTGTCTTCCTAAAAGACAAAGAGGGACAGAAACAAGACGATGCATATCAGTCATGTCATCTTCCACCAGTGCTGCAGGTGTGATCAATAACAGGATGCATTATCTCTTGATGGGAGATAAAAATCTGACCATTTGACTCCCCCACACATCTGACTTTCTGTCAGAAACCGAAGGAAACTTTCTGGCAGAAAGGCTTTAGGAGGTCAGGTGATGCAGTGTAAAGAGTGACAAAGTCCATATGGGCAGGAAGATGAGGGGGATGAAAGGGTTAAACACAAGACTTTCATCCAGAAGATTCGGGTTTGAGTCATGCTGTGAGTTTTTTTTGTTTTTGAAGAGAAATTTAGATTTCTTACTTAGACTCCAAAGTCACGATAGGCAATTATTTGCACCCTGTAGATGATGACAAACGTCACTACTGCAAATCCAGGTGAAACAGGGTTTAAATGTCCAAACCTCTGTAAATTGCAGGTGACAAAGTTTGAACATCTCTACACTTTTTTAAAGTACGGAACAGACTGAAATGTCTTAACAACTATTTAATGGATTTCTATTAAAATTTCATATCGCATCCCTGGTCCCCAAAGGATGAAATCCTACTGACTCTGGGGATCCTCTGACTTTTCCTCTGGCACCGCCATGCTGTTAAAATTCTCGGTTTCAGAGTAAAATGTTCTGACAACTGTTCGATGTACTAAGATGCAATTTAGCGCAGACATTCATGTTGCCCCTCAGGATGAATTGTAAGAACTTTGGTAATTCTCTGTCTTATCATCTAACACCACCATCATATCAAAATTTCAGTTCGTCCAATATTTTGGCTAATGCCCAGCCTGGGAATGAGATGAATCTGCTGAGTTCATGTTTGCGCTGGCAGATAACGTCTGGCCCTCCTTCAGACAGAACTCCACCAGCCTTGGATCTAGTCAGGACAGTTACAACTATTTTAAGATGGCGGGTTGTATGATGATTGACATGTCACAAGTTTTGCTGCTCTGATTGGATGTGCATCTATCCAACTGCATCCAGTCTGCAGGTCCGTCCAGCACCTCAGGCTCCCAAAGCTCAGATTAAACTGTCAAACTAGGCAGTGCTGATGAAAAGTAGATTAAGATTCTATTACTACATATTTTAGTGACTGTTCAGACGCAATATGAGAAAGACTGCAACCAGGCAGCCGCCAGTTTGTGTCATGCTTTCACACAAAGACTCTAAACTAAGGAAAAACTGTGAAACAAGGCAGTGTTGACCACCTGGCGATTGCCTATTTCTAGCGTAAAATGTTTTCAGCTTTGTCACATGTTTCGTTGCTCTGATTGGTTGCACAAGCCGGTTGCAAACGTGAATTGATCTGGATGCCAGGCTAGTTAACGCCCAAATAGCTGTCTCAGCTATGCTACGTTTTAGTGCTAATTAGCAAATATTAGCATGCTAAAACACTAGACTAAGATGCTGAACACGGCAAACATACTGCTAAACATCTGCATGTTAGCACTGTAACCGAAAGCAGGCCGATGTTAGGATGTGGCTTCAGCCAAGATCCGGTCTCAGAGAGCTCCAAACAAGGCTGTAGACTTAAATACCCCAAAATTAAAATACATCATGCTCACACATTTGGTGTCTGAAATACTATATCTAAGAATATTGGACCCTTATTAATGTTATTTCTCTTATGCAAAAGAACAAAAAGTTGAAAAGAACTAATTTCATTCCATAATTTTGTTGAAAAAATATGCTAAATGAAAATACAACCAGGCCAGTAGTTTAAGATATAACGACACTCTTGCAAAGGTTAGATAAAGATCTTCATAAAAAGCAGAGTATTGACTATAAAATGCAACAACATGCATCTGGTTTCTTGCACAGTTGGAGAATCAAACATGTGGCAACACTCAAAAGAGGAAATACGACAGTTCCTTGTAATGGTCCAACACAAGCCCATCATACAATACATCCATATAAATAAAGGCAGTTCAGATGCAAGGACAGAGGAAGTAATGAGAGTCCACCTTTGCATCATTTCCTGTTGAGAGAGTCCCCCTTTACCACATCTCCTGCTGGTGTAATCTGACCCCAGGGAAATGGGCCAATCAGAAGCCCGAGCACCCATTATGAATGAGGAAGTGGACCGTAAAAAGGGTAATAAGTCTCCGGAGTTTTCTCAAAGCCAAATTTATGTATCCTTGCCTCCACCACTTCCTCGCTACTTAACGGCGCCCATTTATGATGTGAGGGAGAGATGTGAGGGATAAGATGTGAAGCCAGTTTTATTCGCCAAATGGGACATCATAACTCAGGAGAGCCTCGAAATATTCATAACTTTTTGTACAGCTATATCACCTGTCACTGGGGTAGAAGGTGACTGTTTTGTATTTTAGGCGTGGTTTTACCATGACCATAACACACTGTTGTACTAGATGCTCTGTCTCTAAATGTTATGTCTCATAGATTCGCTTATACACAACAAACTGCTATTTGTTAAAGGGGACCTATTATGCTCGTTTCCAGCTCTGTGTTTTCATTCTGGGATTACACTAGAGTGGCTTCGCATGATTCAGAGTTCAAAGCATCCTTATTTATCTTGTACTGGTCCCTTATGCAGCCCCTCAATTCACCCACCGTCTGGAACAAACTGTTTAATCTCCTGTCTCTTTAAGGCTCCCCCTCCCTACAAGCCCACTTTCCTCTCATTGGCTGACCTCCGACGCCTGCTGACTCATGCTTATGAACATGTGTTACCTCTGATGGAGAAAATATTTTCTGGTCTTGTCCTCCTGTGATGTCCTCCGGCTGCTCTGCCTCAACTTGCAGCTAATTACAGCTTTACTTATTGTTAGCAGGTCGCTACTTTAGCCACTAGCTGGCTAATTAGCACAAATATAGGTCTGGCTATGCAAGACTACAGCACCAAGTGCTTATGAGCACTGTCGTAGCATGGAGAATGGCGATAGGGCACTGAATTTGATTAATTTACTGTTTATCAGACTACAAATGAGACAAGATTTCTTTCTTTACTTTATTCACTGATTTTGGTCAAACTGGATTATATATTACGGTTAAAATATTTTCTGGTTTTCCCTCTGATGTCCTCCAGCTGCTCTGCCTTAATTTTAGGTGAATTATGGGAGGATGTACGTTTCCTCACGGACGAAGTTTTACTTGTTGTTAGCAGTTAGCTGCCTGCTAGTTTGGTCAGTAAGCCGTGCAGCTGACTCTCCCAGGACTGGGAGTAGCAGTTAGCTACATCAGCAAAAAAGGATCCCTGTGCATCAAAACTTTTGTCCATCAGAGGGAAAGCTATAATATATGTAAGTCCTTCACAACCTAAAAAGCACTTTCTGAAAGATACACTGAACACAGACATAATCCTGTAGTCAAATGAAGACAGACTGGGTGGTCGGACATGCTGTGCAGAAAATAAGGAAAAGCATAATAGGTTTCTTTTAAAGACTGTTTGAGTAAATATTGAAAATCCAATACTCAATTTTGTTTCAATTGTGCTACGGAATCTGCATTCTTACCTCCATTCAATTTCTTCTGTGTGACTGAATTTTTTAATTAAAATGGCCATTAATCAATATACAGACTTAATAACACTTATCTATTGTAGGTGGAAAACTCTGTGATGAAAGTTACACAGATGTAAGTTCGCAACAGTTTTCTCTTTAGTATCCAAGGAGTTAAATCCAGTATCCAAGCACTTTAGGTTACTACAATAAAAGTAGAGCCATTTATACTGAAAGTCAGTGATCATCATTACATGCAGAGTCAGTGACAGACTGGGATCAGACTAGTCCTATTTTCACCCCCTCGACCCTCCCACCTCTTCGGTTGTTTGGTGCTAGCTGTGGGCAATAGTGCCCTAAAATAATACCAAGCTAGTCAGGGTATTTCTGCAATAACAATATTCTTGACAGCATGCCAGAATACTAAGAAGTATTTTTGTTTAGAACTTACAACAGCTGTTGAGCTCTCCTTGTTGTCAGCCAAGTGCTTCTCCTTGAGGTGCGGAAATTAGTTTGTTGTGTTGCCTTTTTCTGTTAGCCTTCATGCACTTCTTACAAATCATTGTGGTTTGTTGTACATCTGATGTTTTGTACTGAAACCACTTCAACACTAGTGAAGCCACCTTCCTTTTTAGAACTGAGGTCACTCTGTCAACAAGTCGTAATATTGGCATTATCAGGATACAACAATAATAAATGATAAACAATATTCCTGTGAACAAGACGAAATGGTAAACCCCTGTTTTGTACCCTGATTCTTTTTCTTTTAGCCTGATGATGCCGGCATACTGTCAAATTTCAAACCCGCTGGGGATGTGATGATAACTGCATTAACTCAATACCGCAGTCATGTAATGTTTACCATTTTGATAGGTCGATCTAATGTTGAGATCAGTGCATGGATCTATTGATACAGTGGCTCCCAAACTTGGGGCTGCAGAGCCACTGCAGGGGGGCATGGAAGACTATGGGAGTTGAATGAATATGATCTATGTAGGGGAAATAGACAAACAAGAGTTTGGTGATTGCCTGCTAACCTTTATTTCACTAAAATTCAACATTTACTGTATCAGTTCCATCCCCAATTATCGTTAATTATTGATAAAGATTTTAGGTTAAGGGGGCACAAACCCTGTTCGGCTTCTGAGAGGGGGGCATGCCAGAAAAAGTTTGGGAGCCACTGTTGGTAATACATCTAAGGATCAACACTTGTCACAAACAAGTGAGGAACACAACCTCTGATTGGTTGACTGACTCAACCCAAGACATCTTGGGATTGCCAGTGGGTGGCTAACAACATGCTAAAACAACAACAACTGTTTTCAAGACAATGAAGTTCAAGGATGTGTTACAAAGCTTCTAAAAGGGATTCACTGAAGCTGAGGGTAGCTTGTAAGCTTGCCTTTTCTGCTCAGCTTGCTTTAGAGTTAACTCCCGGGGTAACAGTACCTTTTTTGGTAAGCTTCTTAATTCCAACATTGATATTTATTTTGACCATTTGGTTATTTATTTAGCGCATTTGAACACCACACAAAATAAAACCCCTTCCTTGCTTCCCTTTCCAGACCCATCCCAACAACCTGCAGCCTGTAATAAAGGCATTTAATGCTGTTGTTTGTGCCTCGGAGGAAACACGTGATTTTCTTCTGTTATGTTGTTGTTGTTACTTCCCCTGTGCTTGTATGGGGTCCTGTAATGTTTTCCCATTTTCTCCAACAACAGTTTACCCAATAAGCTGATTTATCACCTGAAGATGCTGTCTTGTTGTCCATGGAGGGTTAAGTTACACTGTTTAGTCATTGGCTGCAGGAATGCTAACCTTAGCTGCAGCTGCTGCAGGGGACTTGGCTCTCAGGCTACAGTGCTCTTTTTAGATATAAGCCTACTGTATTTTGCATTTGATTTGATGTGTTGCTCTCACCAGCTTTGCATTTCACATTACAAATGCAGCAGTGAGTGTTTTCACCCTATTGCCCTGACTCACTGTGACTCTTTCACTCTCTAACCCAAATGTGCTCCCAGGTACCGAAATTTGGCACAGATTGTTTTAACATGAATTGGTACCTCTAAAAGTGCCAAGTTCTGTACCCAAACCTATTGCTAATACATGGTATATGGTACAGTATTTGTCTGGTTATGTTGTGTTTTACTGGTTTACTTGTTTGGTTGAATAAATTTGTGTTTTTGCCATTTTTGTTCACCCTTTTCCCGTTTCTACACATAATTACCTGAGAGAAACTTTGAAGAGTTACCAGTTCAATTATTAATAGAAATCCAATCGTCTACATGTTTCAAGGTTTCTGCTTTGGGAGGGGGGGGGAGTTCTCTCCATTCCTTTTTAGGGGCCTATCATGTTGTTGGAGGTTTGATCTCATCCTTTGATCTTATCCTCCACATTCAAACGAGACCTGAACCCCAACCCTGCTCCAGCTACTTCAATTACATAACTTCATTCAACTCATTCATTACTTCAAGGGATGAAAACTGTTCTTAAAAAGCATGATGGTGCTAGATTGATGCTAATTATTATTAAATATTCTGAGGGCTTCAGTTGCTTTTACTGAGACCTTACAAGATTTCTTATTCGCTATGCAAATCAATTCAGGGCACAAACAAGCCCTGAAATGCCAACAAATACCCCCTTCATCATTAATTGCAGGTGCCTCAGCTTCAAACCTGACTCACCAAGGCTGGCACCTTTGCACCCTCACACACTTTGAATAATTGGAGTATTGTCTCCTCTGATCTGAGGCTCTGATATAAAAATAACCTTCCTGTTATGGTGATATTCATATATTCATAGTATGTCACATCTGGCCTGCTGCACAAGGGATTCAGCTAAGTGCTTAGTACTACTACTAGTCACTTTTAGCACTGCGTGAAAGGGGTCTTACACTTTGCGGGTTGGTGGGCGGAGACGCCTTAGGGCTCGTGGTTGGTGCTGGCTGTCCTGGTCCGTCTGGTAGAAAAACATCCTGAGATGTTCGTCGAGCAAGAACCATGTTGGCTTTCCGAGCAACCTCTGCGAGAGAGGAGAGAGAGGGAGAATGAGGTAAGAGACACGGAGAGGAGTAGGATAACAAGAAAGGAAAGAAAGGATGGAGTAAAGAAGGATCGAAAGACCAAAAAAACAAGGCAGTGTTTGAGGTGGGAGAATGGGAAGTGAGGTGGAGAAGGAAAAGGAGGAAAATCTGCGTGAATGGCTGGAGAGGTCCGCGCAGACAAGGGGAGTGTAGGGAGAGTGGGAGTTTGATGGAAGAGGAGAGGGAGAAGAAGGGTGATGGGAGATCGGAGCGAGAAGGGTGGAAAGGAGTGGATGAAAGAGAGGAGATGAAGCGAGGAAAGATTACAAGTGCAAGGCAAGCGAAGGCGAGAGAGTGTGGCAAAGTGAGAACCACGTAGGTTGCGGGAAAAAAAAAGAGTAAAGCAGAAAAGAGAAGTGAGTGAGTGGGAGAAAGAGAACCTGATCGTGTTTTTAGCGATGGAGCAACACTGAAACATGTCAAAAGTCCCACAACTACAGTCAGTCAGACGTGATGTGGGCACAGGGCAGAGCAAAGAGAAGAGAGCAGCAACGCCTACATGTTGAGCTCGATCTGCAAACTACTGCTGAAATATCCGAGTCAGTGCTTATCCACCTACAGCATCGTTCAGCCCACTGAGTTGTAGGCTTCTGCACTGCACGCTGCAGAAGATAGCAAGCATGCCAACAACTCAACACAACCTTTGCACGAAAGAAAAGGCCGCAGCGTGCGTGAAATTAAACGTGATTACCTTCATGTACGTGTTGAGCTCGGGGATTCTGCTCTCTGCAATTTCCTTCTTGTTGCCGATGAAGACTTTTCCTAAAGAGAAACATGTGCACAATGAAGAAGGTGCAGGAATAAAACCACCAGGGGTCAGATGTATAATCAAGGCCTACATCATTTCCCACACACGCTGTGAACTGGTATTTATGGAAAACGAACATGCAGAATGTGCACGTCACACACGAAACAGATGTTTTTCTAGAGTGAGCTCCGTGTGCTAAGTGAAAATGGAAAAATAAGGATATACGCTAAATCTAATATGCATATGTGAGACATGCACATGCTATTATTTTAGCCTCTCAGTCAGTTTCACTGAATGAATATGATTTTTCACAGTCTACGCACAAAGAAATTTGAAGATACCCTGTGGAGTTTTTTGTTGCACATGCAACCAGGCAACGTGATACATTCCTGCTTTATTCCCCTTGATTGACAAGTGGTGGCAGAAAGCTTAGCAGTGCACAAATAAAAGGCAATGAAGAAGATATCTACTAGTAAACAAAAGATGTAACCAATACACAATTTAAAATATTTGAAAAATCAGCTTTTCAAATGCTTTATGAGGACAGAAGTGACATGTGACATGTCTGTTAGTCCTCAAGGATACACGCAGAGTTTAGGTAAGAAACACTGAATGTAAACATTAAAACTTTTGTTTACAATAAAACTTCACAGAGCAATTTTAAATCATGGTGGGAGAATGTGCATTATAAACTCGCATTATAAACTTTATTTTCATGACCGCTGTTTGTTCAATTTTCTGCTTTATTTTTCTAAATTCAGCTTTTGGTGTTTTTCATTATTTTGTAATTTCCTCTTAATGTCCTTTTCAGTTTATACTTTATTGTGAAGCAGCTTGCAAAGCCAAACCTACCAAAAAAAAAACATGTCAGTGCACATGGACCCAAAACAAAAGAACATATTGCACATTTATTTGATGGCACAGGTGTGTAGGAGAGGCATGAGTGGACCGAAAAAGTTGAAAGTCAACTCCTGCAAACTGTTTAACTTGCAATATTACATTTATTTGCAATGATTCGGTCCTTGACCTTCATCATAAGGTTTTTTGCCTGATGAAGGTCAAGTACTGAAATGTTGCAAATCAACAAATACCGCAAGTGCTGGAGCTCACCTGCAAGCAGACACAGACTCAGCAGCCTCTCTGGGGCCAATAAGATTGATCTCACATACTTAAATTATGTGCAATTTATTGCACCAAGACTGTTTAGATATTTCTTTTTTATTTTGGCTGATGTTTTGTGGATTTTTCTAAATCATGATTGATTACTTTGTAATGTAGAAATTCCGTACCGCTGCCAGTGTTGACTTTATTGATATATGGGGGATGATTTTAGTAATTATTGACATTATAGTATACATAGTATAGCAGCATGTTATGATCATTGTTATGGAGCCTCACCAGTGTAAATAAATGAAAAACGCACTTTATCTTTGCTATTATTTTCATTGAGAGCCTGTTGGAGCAGTTGGATGAATTCTGAATAAAGGGATAGTTCAGTTGTTTTTTTTTTAAAGTGGGGTTGTACGAGCTACTTGTCCATAATCAGTGTCATGCTGACAGGAGAGGGCTGTGTTTTAAAGGGTAAGCTCAGGCACTTCAAAGTTACATTTACACAGACAAACTGTTTGATGGAGGCAGTTGGTAGACCAGCAACTCCTGTGTTCTGCAAGGAAAAATGACCTGATGGCTTTGGAGTGAGTGAGACAATGGCTTATGTAACGGCGGTTTCCAGCTGGAAAAGGCTTTCTGAAAATATTCCAATACAGTGAACACTTAAACTGATGTTGACTTTTTTTAGGTGGGCTTTATTTTAGGTGGATAAAATGTTTTGTTGCTGGGCCTGTCCACAGAAGCACATTGCTTAGATCCTATACCAGTACCCCTGCTGCTTCTCTAAACTGAGGGCGTGCTGATCTACTGTAGGTAAAACACTATCCCTTTAAGGGCATATCTGTCCTGGAGCTACACAGAGATTTATGCATCTGGTCCTAATAGTCAGTTCTTCTAAAGTTATATTTCTACAAGAATACCCAATATTATAGCAATATGTGGAATTAATGGAATTTTTAAAAGCAAACCCACATTCATTTTGTCACAAACTAGACAAATTCTTCTCTTTAAAACACACCCTACTTGAGAGCGTGGACATATTACCCCCTTTGTCCGCAGTCCAACCAAAAACGAAGAGGCACGGTGCCGACTCCTCACGCTCTAAATCAGGCCCCTCGACAACTCATCCGTGGCCATCTAACGCCGCTGTTAAATCAAATTTAGCACAGTCTTAATGACCCTCAGCCACAATATTCAGCCCTCTCTCCACTCTCAATTTCCCTCGTCTCATTCGCTCTCGAGCGCGATAACTCACTCAATCACTCGCGGACACAAATTCACTCATTTACTCTCTTACCGATGAATCATTCACTCATCCACTCACCGCTCGCCATCTGCTCGGGCCTCGGTGAATAAAATGCTCTTCTGACCTCGAATCTAGTGTAGAACAGTTTTTCTTTCTTTTTTATTTTATAATATCTACGTCGCATTTAGCCCACAGGCTGTGATAGAACAAGATAACAGGAGAGGAGAATCTGTTTGACTTCATGATAGCGGCTGAATGCAGCGTATACATTTAGATTAATATGATGGAAAAAACTAAATTCAATTTCATCTCCATTTCCATCTGCTATGCTGAAGATTTCTAATATATATTGCATAAAATTGAAAATAAAACTTTGTCTGAGTCTGAGTGGTATTAAAATATTTTTCAATTAATTGATTTTCATTAAGACAGTTTCAATTTGACCAAACAGACCTACATCCTTTTTTTTTTTTTTTTTTTTTACTCCAACCCATCACCCATCCTCCCCTCTGTCTCCCCTCTCGCTCCCTCCTGTCTTTCTTATTCCCTTTCCATCCTGATGAGATCTGGCACTGCAATTAAACCCATCAGCTCTAATATTATCCAGCAGACTCCTCAGTGGCAGATGCTAAATCAGAGTTTGTCGAAAAGTAGAACTTTCCCAATATAGAAAGTGTCAATGAGAAATACAGCCTTAAAGCCTATAAAGAACTGATATGAAATTTAAAAAATAAAAGTGTCAATAAAGGCTTTGGTGCTTGGATATGTGTCTAAATTATTTATGCTGTCACAGAAAAAATCAAATATTTGACTGAACTGAATATATCTGTGGTGGGCTGCTTTGAATAAACAATGAAAAAGGGGCACAGAATATAAAAATATAACTGATATAAATAAAACTACACTGCATAAAAATCATTTTTTACAACAAAGAGTCCCGTGCTTCACTGACTTTGGCTCTAGAGATTTTAACATGTTTTTAGAAAAAGTGTTTAAAAAACAGATTTTAACCCCCAAAAAACACTCAGGTGTGGTGACGCTTTTTCCCAGAAGTGGGATTTCTGGTAGAAAACAGGAAGCCTGGTGACATAAAGGGTGACAAAGCAGGAGGAGGTTGTGGTGGATGAATGGATCAAAAACAGTATTTTCACTCAGAAGACTGGGCTTCGTGTCCCGTCACCGTGTGAAACCAAAGATAAGTAATGATTTATCTTCAGACTTAGTCGATTGTTCAGTGTTTTGTTTTCCTGTCGCAGCTTGGTTAGGTTTAGGAAAAGATCATGGTGTGAGGTTTTAGTTAAGTTGTTTCCTGTTTTATTTTGAAGTTCTAGCCTTCCTGTCTGTTTTTTATTTCCTTTTTGTTGCCTTTTTGATGACTGATTTCTTTAATCTGTCTGTGATTAGTTCCTTGTGTATTTTGTCCCCATCTTTCCCCCTTATTGTTGCCAGTTTGTGTTTGTCCTTTGCATCAAGCGTCCTTACAGTTTCCCCAGTGTCTCTGTGTGGTTTTGAACTTTTCCTCTGTGTTTTTTTATGGACTTTGAAATTGTTTGCTTTTGGATTGCTCTCTGATTGACGCCTGTGCCTGCCTGACTACCCGTAAGTTTTTGTATTTTGACTGATTAAATCTCTTGAACTGCACCTACTCCGTCTCAAGTCTGCATTTTGGGTCCATTCACTTGTTTCTCCTGGTTACAGTGTCTCCTGGCTTGACAGTTGTGACAAAAATAGACCCTTTCACAATGTTGCCACATATTAAGACAGCTTTCTACAGGCAGAAAGTCCTGAAGGCAAACTTCTCCCATGTGATATGGCCCCCATGCACCTTGCAATATTTTAAGCCAGGCTGCATATAGCTTACATAGTGAAACCCAGGGCAAAAAGAGCTCATGTTGTACCACTTGCAGCTGCTTGCTAAACTGACTGCTCTGAATGCATCGCAGGGCGGTGCAGAATGTCCTTTTTACATTCAAAGCTGCTACTGAGATTTTCGAATGAAACTTCGAAAGTCTGTCATCATGTTTTATGATGTCAAACCCTTAAAGGTCCAGTGAGTGGTCCAGATTTACAGGGATGTATTGACAATATGGTAGAAATGGAACATAATATTGAAAAGTACGTTTTCATTAGTGTTTAATCACCTGCTAATAGGAATGGTTTTGTTTTCTTTACCTTGGAATGAGCCGTTTATTACTACAGAGAGCATGGGTCCTTCCTCGGGGTCCAGCATGTTGCGCCGCCATGTTTCTACAATAGCTCAGAATGGACAAACCATACAAGTTTCATGTTTTATGAGGTGTTTGCAATCTGCAGGCTCACCGCTAGATGCCACTTAATCCTACACATTGTCTATTCTGGGCTATTGTAGTGACACGGCTGTGCAACATGGTGGACCCTGCCCTCTGTCGATATAAACAGCTCATTCAAAGGTAACCAAAACACAATGATTTTTATTTTCAGGTGATTATACACTAATGAAAACATACTTATCAATATTATATTCAATTTCTGCCATATTGTGCACATAGATCCTCTAAATCTAACACACTGGCCATTTAACATGCACGCTGTGGTTGTGTAAAACAACAACAACTGCGGACAAAGCAGGTGGAAATATAATTTTTCATCTTCTTTGCCTTTCTGCTCTGCTGTTCGTTTTGTGTGTTTGTGTGTGTGTGTGTGTGTGTAGGAGCTGAGCCCCGCCCTCGGTCAAACACGCAGAGGAGAGGACAGAGAAGCGAGCGGCACAACCAAAAATGACAGCAAAAGGTGGTAAAGAACTCTCAGCGGAGCTCGATTTTTTTCGTTTCATTTGTTTCTGTCCCTGTTACGATCTGTTCATTACATAGCCTCGTCTTCATCTGCAACTGTGCAGAAATGCAGAGTTTAAACAGAATGAATCGAAGTTCATTCAAAGCATTCGAATGTTGATTTACTATTCGAATGTCAGTGTTTTAAACAAAGCTTCATCATCAAGTCATCAACATTTTTATTGACTCAGGTCTTCTCTCATCTGAAATATGGTGGCTGAGAACAATGATCAAGATATTTTAGTAAAAAAAAAATTGACCTGAGCATTAAAAGAGAGGGGGGCTAATGCAAGATTTAACAAGTGATCCCACCCCCAGTGATAATTATTACTGATCAGGTCAATTCACAAAAAATAAAGAGTGTTAATAGTTTTACACCATTATAGATACATTAGGATAAAGAGTGCATTTTGTCTTTTTACCTGTGAATTGTAAATTTATATTTGTAATATCTCTGTCTTTGTTTTTACGACACTCCAGCATCTTTACATGTTCATTTTGACCATGAAATGCATTTTTTTTTTGACTACTGAAATTCTGGCACACCCGCTCCACGTGGCAAAACCCCTCACTGATCAGCTCCTCCGAGCAGGTTGAAACAAAAGCCAAGAATAAGAATCATGTGCAACCTTACCCTCCTGTTTGGCACACAGCACATACAGTAAATATCAAGGGAAAGATGAGGCACTTAGGGGAGGACAGAGGGGAGCTGAGAAAACAGTAAAGAGATCAGAGAACAGCAGAAGCCTTGTTTTAATGGTTTGGATTGGATGTTGCTCTGGCAGAGCTCCAGATATAAGACAACACCACAGATGCACCATGGGGAAGAAACAGATGAAGGTAATTTCAAGATGTATCTCATATTGTGGTGTTTATGAAACTTGACAAGGGAATTCATGAGGGTACAAGACGTTTTTCATGATCAAACAGGGGATTTTTTATAAGAAATGATTTGTACTTACAGACCACAGCCATGCTATAATGCTGCTGCATGGCTCTACAGGTGGAAATGCATGAAATATAAAGACCTAATTGGACTGCCATGAAATTTTGGTGCACATTTATGTTCCCCAGAACATGAATCCTAATTACTTCGGTGATCTAATCTTTTCTCTGGCACCACCAGCAGGTCTACATTTGACATTACTTTTTTATATTTATGACCAAATACTTAGAAAACTCCGTCTTACTGCTAATAAGTAAATATTGGCATGCTAACATGCTACGCAAAGATGGCGATCATAGTAAACATAAGATGTCACCGCTTCCTAATGGTATGTTCAGACTAACGGTGACAAAGCATCAGACTACTGTCAGTCATTTTCAATGGAAGCCGACAACATGAAGCCAGAAACTGTCACTGCATGTCGGGCATGGCGCGCTACAAATCAAAACTGAACTGGCCTCTACTTTTTTTCAACACTCGGCAACAATGACAGAGACCACGTTTGGCCATTTTGTAGCCGTGTTGCCAGTAATGTGAACATATGGTTATGTTATGGTCAAGTTTTCCCCAGTAAATATGCCCTAACCTGCTCCGTGCATCGGCAAACAGCTTAGACGAAGTGACGCTCACCCCGGTTCTATTTTTGCAAAGTGTGTACCTGACCTTACTGGCCACAAGCCCCATAAAGCTGCTAGCATGGCTATAGACACCAAGTCTACACAGCAGACTAGCAGCAGCAGCAACTTTGGTGCTTTGGTGACGAAATAAGTAAAAGCCTGAACATACTCCCAAACAGACTTGTTCCCGCACAGTTGCACACACCTTGGAGTGCACTTGGAGGATGCTTTCCACACATGCACAGATAGTATTCTGTAGCCTTTTGCAGAATAATAAGCCCAGGCAGTCACAACACATTGGAGTTATGCAATACAAAGCCCTCGCATACACCCTCGGATGACAAACTTTACATCACACGGACTGGAAGATATGGATTTTTGATTTTAGGGTGAGCTGTCCCTTTAATACGTGACATGAACGTTCACAGGCGTTTGTTGACTTCCATGAAATTAAACCCCCCAAACACTAACCTCCACTTACAAGATAAATATAATAATACCAAGAGATAACATGCTCTCTAGACATGACTTATTTTTTCTTTTTTATTTGTATCTGTCGCATGACTTCAGGCAGATTACTGTGAATCTTCTGCACCAATGCTGGTGTACATATAAATGTCTGGTAAATATAATGCATGCATTAAACAATAAACCAAATCTAATGTTTCAGCGGTTAAACACCGTTCACAAGTCGGCAGCTTAACTTAAGTCATTTGAGTTCAAACAGAAATACATTTGTATGCAACTTAAGTGTGATTACAGTGCAAAGCTGCGTAACCTGACTCATCATCTCTAAGTAATACACAAACACACACACACACACACACACACGCCTCACTCCATCCTCATCTGTCCTAAATCGATGGTCCGAGCCACCCGTTCACAGCCCTCAGGCTTTTATTGGTGCAGATGTTGGTTTCCAGCCTCCGATAATCAATACAGACACTGACGGCGGCTCCCAGACAGACTGACTTATGGGAAAACAATGAGCTGCGGAATAAAACTGGAGCCACCAGGCAAGATGAGGACAAACACAGACAGAGTTATGCAGCATGTCCACCGACTGAAGCCTGAATATACTGTACGCTGGCAAGTGGGAATCTTGTAGTCTTAATGACTTTATCTTAATTTGAAAGATTACATGGTCTGCTGGCTCAGAGGGAGAACATTCAAAAAAAACCCACTGAATACATTTAAAACGGTATGGCGGTCAAGCTAAAACGGTTGTATAATAACTGTATTTAGCATGTTAAATGGGTTTGAGACTGCATTCTGGTCTCAGATTTGCAGGCTTCTGTCTGCTCAGCCTGACTGAGCTTTGAAGAGCGCTCGTCAGTCTGTGGCTCATTACTGCACTGCTGACTCTTTCTAATTTAAAGTTTCTCTTTGATTGTCCAGGTGCTTCTTCCCCGCACTTAATCTTCTTTAATAACAGCTCACTTGCACGGGCCAACGACTTTCCTCCTTTGGACTTCCTATTAACTTAGATTATTAATGACCACACATGCTCTAGTGGCTTTTTTTTTTTTCTTGCTTTCTTTCTCGTTCTTATTTCTCCTTATGCCACCCAACTTCTTGTCATCTTACAATGTTATACTACAATGCTGTTTCTGCTAACTTTCGTACTGATACCCACAACACCTGTGAGGTAATTTATAGCGTTGAATTTCCACAAATCATACTTTTTCTTGAGAAAAGTGGTTAAAGCTGCACTTCTGCCTACAAACTGCCTTATCTTTATATCTTTATGCGTCTCTGTAGCTCAACAGAGGTCCTTACAGAAGAAACTGAGCAGGATCATAAGTCAAGAGGTTTCACAAAACAGTGTCACAGTGAGGATGTATTTGTGTTCCTAGCTTTCACTTCTAAGATAGTTTCTCTGGGGAGAGTCTCCTTATGCCGGGGGTCAAACTGGACAGAAGGGTGGACACCTCATCTGTCTGCAGCCCCTGCAAGGCCTGACACTGCTGTCGCTCTGTCTCTTGCTCCTTCTCTCTCATTTCCTCCCTTGCTTCTCTCTGCTTGAGACAACTCCCAGTAGTCTCTCTCTGCCCGTGTCTTGCATTTGGCATCATGGCTACCTGACAGGGGTTGAGCTGAGCCGTCTTCCCCCTCTGTCTCCACAATGTGCACCAACACTGACAGAGAGGAAGAGCAACTGTGTGCTGTCCTCATCCTCAACTTCAATGACAGATGAAACTTTCTGTCTGTGTCTAAATGTGATCGACACAATGTGAGGTCATACTTAGTTTTAAATGTGCAAAAAAAAAGCAAAGACCTCTGGAACCCGTCCTGGTCTAGTAGTTTGGACAGCTGCTCTTGTGTTAAAAACCCTGAGATTTGTCTGTAAGATCGTTCACAGTCAAAGAGTTAATCTCACTTTCATAGTTTCCCTGTGGGGCAGGACAACAAAAAAGGAAGAGAACATAAAATAAATCAAAACCTACATTACAAAAAAACACTTTCAGAAGCTATTTCTAACAAAAAGCTGCAAGCAGCGTTGACTGTCTCTCGTACCCTGCACACATTGGAGGAGCAGCAGCTGTGGTGGTGTTACAAGATGTACATCGACACAGCTCTGAATTTTCAGTTCAATATTGGCTTCAGGCTGGTACGCTCATCAAACGTGAAATTTGAAGAAGATGCAACAATCTGGGGCTGAGATATAAAACGAAAACACTGAAATACAACACCACATCACAGACGCGCCTTTCAATGGAAAGTTGCAAGCTTCACAATATAGCATCATCACTGCCTTAAGACTTTTCCGGCCAGATTTGAAAATGATCTGGTCAACGAAATAGGAAGAGTACATTAAAGGAGAGACTCTGTCATTTCCTGTTTCCTGTAGGTGGTGCTTTGACTGAACATTGGCGTATACGTGTTTTCAAGCCGAGGTTTTCTTCAAACATGTGATGTTTGGGGCAGATTGGAAAATGTATATTTGAGTTATAACAATTTCCTGTTTTATGGTGAAACATGGTTATTCAACAGCACGTATACACCGTTCATCAAACCCAAAAAAGCTTTGCAACTTAGCACCACAAAGTTCTTGAGATCGAAAAAAAATTCTCTAAGAGAAGTCTGCTAAAATACGATGCATGTAAATTACAATTGGTTCCGCACACCTCCGGCCAAAGCATCAGGATCCGCTGGGCCCTGGAACATCGGGCCCTATTAATGCATTGCATGAAACAGAAGTATGATGATGTTGTCCACACTTATTTGAGCCTATACACTGACTGAAAGATATCACCAGCTAACTGCGAGGTGCAGCAACCACTATCTTTGCATAAAAAGTAAGTAGAGGAGTCCTGTATCCTCTGTGCTCAGGTAAAGATAATAATGGTGGATGAAAGTGTAATCTTCACAGCCACTAATTTAATATCTTATGAACGACTGTTATGAGCAAGGTTTATAGTTATAAACATTGATATTTGGAGAATGATACACCGGGCAACGGCAGACACGATAGGTTTTTGTCTGTAGGGCGGCTGATGGATTCACTGATTCTGAAGAACCTCTGCATCCAGTTGCAGCTAGTAGCGTGCCTGCAGCTCAGGAGGCAGAGCGGTGGAGCAAAGCGTCTTGTGCGGATAAACGCGCTATATAAATGCAGCATTTTGCCATTTACGGTTTACTTGATATTGAAAACAGCCTGAGGTGCTTCAAGCACCGTGCATATAAGTACCCCGGCTGCCTCGGTTTAGAGGTGTTCCAGGCACGATTGACTGGGAAGAGATCCAGGGGAGAAAGTGGACACGGTGGAGGGATTATATATCTACAGCGAACTACAGAAAAGTTACTGTTTACTGCAGAAATTAGTGTTTGGGCTCATTCTGTTTTTATCACGTACGTGACCTGTATCAGCCACTTTAAAGCGGATAAATGTACAAGTCTCTCTCGTTTTCATCTCTCCCAAACATTTACCCTTCAACACGGCTGTTTTTTTCCTTACAGTTTGTCTGTGTATTTTCCCCGCGGCACTCATCCGTCCTTCTATCCATCTGCTCTTTTCTGACTATCCTGAATGTCACTGTGGATTATACGTATTCATTACAGTCTTCTGATATATAAGGTTTTAAACTGACCTTGTAGGATATACTTTTCGTGGCACTGTGATGACTGATGGCATTGCAGAGTTTTTGACATTTAGCCTGACAGCTTGACACTTTGCTAAAGGCGTATCGAAAAAGAAGAGTTTTATTCAAAATGCTCTCAAGGCCTTCAGGGGGGGGAATAAATTACATTAAATTCATCGACTTCAACAGAAGGACCTTTGTAAAGATGTTAACATTTTGTCTTGCTGGGAGTTTATTATTGAGATCTCCTGAGCCGATTCTAAGGATCGTACTGGGGCCAATCCGGGCATATCTAAATGGATCAGTGTCAGATAAGTTTTACTCTACTGCGTCTTGTCACCACAGCCTGATAGTGTTGCAGTGCTGCTCTCCTTCATGACAGCCTACAGTGGGGAGCATTTCACTGCATATCTAAGTGAAAATTACAGCGTGTGAATGTGGAAAATTATTTGTGCACACCAGTGTGACCGACAGAAAGGTTGGCGAACTACACAGAGTCACTAAACTCTTGACGCTAACAAATCTGTTATCATCTTCTCATTTTTAGCCATCACTGACTGGTTCAAATGACAAACGTCAGTGGCAGATTATTTCAGCTCTCAGTATTTCTAATATTAATTCCATGAGTAACTTGATGTCAGAGCAAAATCAAACTTGGCTATTTTCAGGTTTATGTGCTCTCGACAAGCCGGTTTCTGTATTCATCCAAAGATCATCTATGAGGGACGAAGCTTCACTCGGTCACTATGTTTCTGAAGATCCCACAACACCAACTGAGTTACATTCTCCCAGTTAAAGAGTGGTTTTGATTATTAGAGGTGGGGTTGCATATATATGAACATATTGCATATGTATTTATAGTCGGTGTATAACCTACAGTAGATGGCAGCCGCCACATCTGCAGTTTGGAGAAGCAGCCGGTGTCCTGATGCAGGAAGCCAAACAATGAACTGCTGTGGACTGGGTCAGCAGCAAATTTAACCATAGCCACCCAAACCTTTCACCACGACCATTTATACAGTAGAAGCAAAATATCGCTCTCTCCAAACCCACCAGACTCCATTGGCAAAATGAGCAATGTTACCTCGCAGGACACAAGAGTTGCTGGTCTACTGCTGCCTTGATCTGTACAGTAAGTTTGTTTTTGTTATTGTGTGACTTTGGCGTTTTAAAAGTTAAATTCAGTCACACGATAACAAATAAAACTCTCATCCTCCCCGAGGTGAAATTACTAATTTTGCCAGTGGAGTCTGGTTGAGAGAACAGAGAGCTTCTGTGTTGGTGCTCCTCTCTGCTTCTCCAAACTGGCGGCTTGTCAACCTCCCCATCTACTGCAGTTAATGCACTGATTATTGATAAGGATCTCATACAAGCCTTCCACAGACAGTCCAGACTATCCCATGAGTTATTATTCTTTTCATATCAAAAATGTAAGCTTATAAACTTAGTTTTGAACCAGAGCCTTCAGTATTTGGATCAAGATCAAAAGGCCAATATTAAAACCTCAGATCGGGATTGGTACCAAAAGAAGTTTCCTACTCCTTATTCATCACACAAAGTGCCCTGCACAATCATAATTCTATTGAATAATTATTTTGAAAATTCATCAGACAGCAGATACCTCACTAGAGGAGAGCTTGTGTTGTAATACAGCAGTTTTCTGTCACTTGAATAAAATCACATTTACGGAAATTAAC
This sequence comes from Lutjanus campechanus, assembly GCA_027495735.1. Classification (NCBI taxonomy): domain Eukaryota; kingdom Metazoa; phylum Chordata; class Actinopteri; order Lutjaniformes; family Lutjanidae; genus Lutjanus; species Lutjanus campechanus. Next base: position 26,350 of record JAJHUR010092703.1, read on the forward strand.
ACAAAACTGGGATTAAATTGTAATCAAATAAAAGAGCAGTAATTATTCTTTGCTACTCTTCCTTGATTTCATTTGCAACTAATGTGTTTTTATAATTCATCGAGCCAATCCAATCATGTCTCAATCCTCTCTGAGGACTCAAGGACTTAAACAGGAGGCAACGTGTGTTTGATTGATGTTACGCGACGTGAGAAATCAGCGTCCAACACATGGAGCGGGATCCTCACTTTTTAAAAACCGTATTCAGCTTCGGTTTCAGTTCTTCCAGCCACGGGGAGAAAATTCAGCCAGCTGTCATCGTAAACTCAGTCTGCTCCTCTCCATATACATGAAGTGGAGCAGAATGAGTGTGCGTTTGAGGGTGAAGGTTACAGCGTGACAAGGCAGAAATGATGCAGTAGAGTACAATGTTTCCTCTGTGTTCAGTCAGCAGCAAAGCCCCGACACAGCAAAATCACTGTCATTGCTGTGAAATTGGAAATTACAGTAGCCCTGCAGACTGTACTTTATTCTCACTAAACAAGGAGGAAATGTGACCATTATCGTTAGAATTAAAGTTTTCATTACATTGAAGCATCCAAAATACGATTTGCTGGCAATGCAACCTCAAATAAAACAATGGGGTGACATGAAATGGGCCAAAATCAAACAAAATGAGCAGAAAATTGGTCTTAAGTACCTAAAATCTCATTATCATGATACTACACGTCTAGTTTCTTGATCCTTTTCAAGCACTTTGTCGTTATTGTGCTCAATTTAGAAAGAAAGCTGCATTTGTTTCACTTCTCTTAAAGTGTTGCTGCTTTGACATTTGACCTTAAAACTCGTGGCCGATCTGCCATATTTAAAGCTGCTATATCTGACATTCAGTGGCATCAATATTGATCGCAATCTACAGTGATCATCAGCTCGTTACTTATCCTTCCTTTTTTTAGACGGTGACTAATGAAAACATTTTAGGCACTGAGGAGAAGAAAAGCCAGTTCTGAGTCAACTTGGAGCTCAAACACAGAGGGAGTGTGACTTCATTCTGTGCTCAGGACCCTCGATTATCTCTTCACATAGCAAATAATCATTCGCTGCTATATTAATACTAACAATCTTGTAGTTCTATTCCACCATCTTAAGAGTTTTGGTGTGAATTACTGAGTTTTCATCAGTAAAGATTCTCTCCAATATAATGGGACTAAATCGACTTGTGGTGCACAAAGCACCAAAAAAAAATCATATTTGAAAAACTCAACAGCAGTGTCACTTTCCAGAAATCATCACCCGGTTAGTCAAGACAATCCGCAGACTGTGTTGTGAACAGTTTCAGGTACTTTTTCTGGTAGAGAGAAAGTAGTTCCAGTAAATTCTACCACAGAAAGAAGAAGAATAGTTCCTTCATGTAACTGCTCACCACAAGAACTGTGGATTATTTTGAGTAACTGGGTCATGATTTCTAGAAAGAGACGCTGGTGTTGATTTTTTCAATTTTTCAAATTTTGTTTTTTCTTTTTTGACGCTTTGAGCACCACAAGCCAAGTTAAATTTAGTTCCATTATAGACGAGGGAAGGCAGACAACTTTACAGCGGATTTCTCCAAAACTCTGCAACTCACGCCAAAACTATCTAGATGGATTAACAGTACAACAGGCCAGATCGCATCATATACTAATAAATGGCCTTGAAAATGCGGTAAACTCATTATTATCAGTTAAACAATAAACAAAACAACACACAAGACTGTGAGTTCATTTGCTCTGGTGGACACGTCTGGCCACGCTCACAACCGTTTATTTAAATATGAGGAGGAGGGTTACAATGACTGACAGAGGAGCGCCATCGATCCAGCTGTGTGTGGTGACGCCAGCATAGAATTAGCAGATCTCAACAAGTTGTTTGATTAATAAAGAAGTAAAATACTCTATTGTTGTTGAGTTCAGTTGTGCATTTGTAGGTGCACTGTGATCTGTAAAGTGTAATGCACGTGTAATGACAGTGGACTGACTGAATTTGGAAAAACAAAGGTACTGTTGAAACTTTTACAAAGACATCTGAGGCTGTTCAACATCTGTTTTGTAAATGGATGGTTCATTAATTGTGAACGTTTTCAGAATGCACTTATTCTTCTGTGCACGAAAAAAAAAAGTGAACAATTTGGAGGTGTTGTTATTTACAGGTTATTATGCAATGGTTTTACTGGTCCGGCCCACATGAAATCAAATTGGCTGTATGACGCCCATGAACTAAAATGAGTTTGACACCCCTGCACTCGAGCAGTGCTGATCAAACATGAATCAAGATTCTGTTGCTGCACTGACTATTTCTCCCCTTTAAATGTTTTCAGAAACATGTTTTACTGAACCGTTTGAGGAAGTTTGCAACCAGGCCAACATTTTTTTTTACTGTTTGAAAACAGACCGAGCACCGCCCCGACGTGCACGTGTCTCATTGGTTGTGGGTCTACCCACTTGGCGGAGGCCTTTTGATCTGCGTCTATTGATAACGCTCCTGGGAAATCAAAAATGAACTGAGAGGTTACAGACTAATTCTGGTGATGCCAGGCTAACCACAAATGGCAGAGCAATAAAAAAATAAAAGCAAAGTCTGCATTGGTGTGAGGCGTGAGACAGGTACCAAAACTAATTAAAGGAAATGAAACAGGAACACAAAGTCCGGTTTGATTAATACATCTGTGAGTTTGAAGGCTGAACACACACAGAAACACTGTGCAGCAGTTTAATATGACACCACTCGCTGGACAAAGTAATCTAGCAGGAAGGTGCTCTTGCATATAATTGATTAGCCAACACAGCACTTTGATAGATGACATCACATTGTGTTGCTGCAGAATTTGAGCAATGTTAAGCTAATTTGGCTTGAGCCCTCGGTTCCCTCATTGAAATGAATCGAGAGGTGCATTTTTTTCATGCAGTGCTGCTGGTTGTATGTATGTAAATACCTTCATGGTGGCTGTCATGTCACTATCAGTGGTGGAAAGAGTACTGAAACTTTGTACTCAAGTACAAGTACTGTTATACTGCTAAAATATTACTCAATTACAAGTAAAAGTACTGGTGTTAGAAAAATACTAGTAGTATTAGTAGTAGAGCAGTAAAGCATTTATCACAAAACTACTCTGAGTATTAGTTACTTTGAACCGTCAACAACGTTACTTTGACTATTGATTAAATATCAATGAGTACATTTTTATTTGGTTAAATTCTTAATGGCTCATTTGTGATCAGATCACCTGACTGGCTACTAAAATGCAGATAAAAGGTTTGGATATTAATTCAAACTGTGCTCAGCACTCAACTATGATTTTAAAAGTAACTGAGTAGATAACAGCTAGCTTTTTTTTTTAGCTTTTTTATTTAACCACATATCCCGCATCATAAATACACATCTGACATTTGTAACAAAACAAACTGCTTGAAAATCTGTCAAAAATTCAGTGAGTTATGATGATTTATTTTAAGAATAGACCTCCTGCCTCCATAGACATACATGCATTAGAAGAGGCAGCTGCCCCATATCAACGTTCACCTGCAAGTTAATCTTTCTAAACTTAAAACAGCATTGTTTTTTGTCTATAATTAGCACAAGGGCTCTCAAAGCATATTATTATATTACCTAAAATGATATAGTTACGTTTACATTGATACATTGAGGTGGACAGCTGTGTTTTTCCCAGAAACGGAGCGTCCTCACCTGAGGTTGTTCTCTCAACAACAAATCAGAACCAGCTAATGTATTTTGGTCTTTCAGTCGGTGCTGTCTGGATTGTTTTTTTTTCCTCAGAAATGTGTTTAGCTGTGTTTACTGAGCCCACTACAGCATTTTATCTGGACAAAGTTCGACACGGGAGCCCAGGCACAATTCAGCTCACCAGAAAAGCAACTTAACAAACCTGAAAATCAGAAATCAGAGATTGCGACTGTTTGCATAGTTTGGGTCCGAGATTTCCTCGTGCCTGTCGTGCTTGAAAAGATTAATATCAGCATTAAAAGAGGATAACAATTTGTCCGTTGAGCTGCGGGCCTCTGACAGACAGACAGATGTATTTGAACAATGTGAAATCTGACACCGTGTTGAACGTTGTGACGTGATGTGGCTGCGTGCCGCTGCAGTTATCAGTGCTGTGAACACACACACACACTCACCTGGAAGAGGAGGCAGGATGCAGGTGTTGGGAGCAGGTTTCTCCGGGTCTTCAGGAGAGTATTTGGACTCGAGGATCTGGTGGAGGTTGAAGAACTCTCTGTACCTCCTGTAGATGAAATACTTGCTCCCTCCTTTGGTCTTCACCTCGATCACAAACCTCTGCCAGAGAAACAGACATGACTGTTTTGCACTCTTGACATAAGCTCGGGGTAAAACGTTTGTCATTTTTAAAACTTACAAAGTAGTCAATGAAGCCTTTCTTCTCCTCGATATCCGCGATGGTGGCGGTGATAGGGATGTTATGAGGCAGCTGATCAAAGTCACTGAGTAAAAGAAATAATCTAGTTAGAGTATTTAATTAACTTGTGCCCCAAGGTTTTTGGTTTTTTTTTCAAAGTTCCAACATTAGTGCTGCACTGTGATGGAGAAAGTACTCAGATCTTTTACTTTCAGATCATTCAGATTATTTGAAGTGAGCTCGTATGAGGTGTCTATTGATAATCAGTGTATGGAAGCTTGTGATCAACCACTGCCTCAAACTGTCAGTCTGTTTGTGTAATCGTGTGACTTCTGTTTTTTAAAACTCCCACATTCTGCAAGGTGAAACTACTGATTTCCCATACAGAGCTGATTTGGAGAGAGCAATATTTATAAAGTAAAGATTATTATTAAAGTAAGGTATGTATAAAGTGGTGAAAATATTCTAAATATAGCATACACTGAAACTGATATTGATTTTTTTTTTAGGTTGACTTTTTATTAAGTGGCTAAAATACCTTTAGTAGCCCCATCCACTATCCCCCTTTTTTTTTAATTCTGCATTGAAAATGTTACTCACATAAAAATGGAAAAGAATTAGCATCAAATTATACTTAAATCAACAAAAGCAAAAGTACTCATTATGCTGAACAGCCCTTTTCAGAATAATACAGACTTTATTGTTGCATTATAATGTAATATTCATGCATTCATCACTTTAACCTTTCAGCTGGGAAATGTGGTGAAATTTTAATTATTTTAATAATTTATATGTTTATATTTACTTTACATGGTGTCCTCCTGCCTCCCTGTTGGAATAATAAATCCCAAATAATAATATCATAATTTATTTATTGCTTATGTTTTGTATTGTTATTCAGACTCTAAGCTGTCAGATAAATGAAGTAAAAAGGAGTAAAAAGTTTGTCTCTGAACTGCAGTAGAGTAGAAGCATAGAGAAAATATGGATACTCTTGTAGCTACAAACTTTAATATACTTTAATGTTAGTTATTAAAGTTGACATGAGAAGCGTAACTTAATGCTGATCCAAACTATGTCTGTGTACACAAACATAACGTCAGGCCACCTTTGCATGAATCACTTCAATAAGTCTGGAAACGCCCCTGATTAGTTACCACTGTTGATTCGTGAGATCCATCTGTGACAGCAGCAAAACAGCAATAAAAGTTAATTAACTTTGGAAAAAATAATCTTAAACATCTATTTTCAAATAAAGGACAGAAAACTGCGCAGCCACAAAACTTCTACATCAACAGGTCATCAGCCTCTAGTTTTCATTGCAGTTTCATTACCCTGTTATATTTCAGATGCAGGGATCATAGAAAAAAAGTGAACTGAGATGTAACCTTATACTAACCTGGTATCATATTGTGACTTTATAACTTAAGTAATACAAAACCAGTGCACTGACATTTAGTTGTCGGTTCTACCTGCCAGTTAAAACTGCGCAGTCGATCGCTACAGACGCCAAAAGTCAACCACAGATTTAGCGGTCAGTGAGTTTTTTCACACACTCACCTCTCGTCTCGTAACTGCTGCGGCAGCGACATGATGGTGCGCAGAGTAACTTATGACTGCAGACAAACCGACGAACTTGAGCTTTCTGTGTGGATAAAAAGTAAATAAAAAAAAACAGTGGAGACAAAAGTCTGACAGGCAGCAGGCTGCTCGGACCGACTGACTGCGGCTGAAACTGTCTGCAGGCGTTAATGTGCGGAAACAAGCAACAGGAAGCGAGAGTTCCCCAAAAAAGACCAGATTTGGTCCACTGAGGTTACTTCAAGGGCGGGGGAAGTGTCTTAAATGGGGTGCAGGTGGCACATGAGACGTAGGAATGATGTTATGATGTTCAAAGAAGTATATATAAGCAAACAGAAACCTTTAGTGTTTATAAATCTGTAAAAATAAATGTAAAAAGAGAAAAAAAAGAAGAAAATTGCGTTATACTACCTTACAACACATATTGATATATAAATATATATAAATAAGATGTGTACAAGTATGTAAACAACAATATACAACAGTGGTGCACAGCTTAAACAGTGTAAACGAGCAATAATTCTGAAGATGAGGGATAAATGTGTGAGGATGTTCGATGAAGCAACAGCAGCAGGTAGAGGAACGCAACTTGTTTGAGAAGTTGCAATAAGGTGTAGCCCACAAGAAAGAAAACAGCTAAACTTCAGGCAGGATGATGTTAAAGGGCCAGTTCATTCAAACACTTGCTCATTTATGCACATATATTCATGAGTGTACTTTATATGCTGTGTTTTTTGAAATATCCATCTCTGAAAGGGCTGAGATATTGTTTTTGTTTTTTTTTCCTTCATGACACTCAAAACACTGAAAAATGACATTTGAAAAAGTTGTTTCAATGGAACAGACCATTCTCAGTGTCAGCTGTTATCTGAAAACTCAAGCACATAGTGTTATGGTACTATACTGTAAAAAATAATACAGGAATTTTGTGTAATCAACTTATCTTTTCTCACTAACTTCACTCAAATATACAAGTTTTACTTATTCGAGTTGATTAAGCTTAACTTTCTATTTATTCTCAGAACACTATAGAACTCAAAAACACAAGTTCTTCTAACTTGAAGTCTTTTAACTTGAAATGACGAGTTAAATAAATGTACTGTACAGAGCTCAACTCATTAAATTAAGTGTCTAAAGAAACATGATCAGCATATTCACAGACTTCCCAGAATGCATTGTGTGAGAGTTAAAACTCTGCTTAGACTCTTCTTTTTTATAGAAAACATATACGATAAACCTATAGTGTCTCTATACACCATTATAATAAATGTTAAATATTATAAATGTTTCTCAGTGTGACCGAAGCTTCATGTCAAGTTTATTTGACGAGAAAAACAATTATTTGTTTTGAATATTTCAAAATTACCTCAACTTGTCTTTTCAAATTCAATCAACTTAAAAAAAAACTTTTTTTTAAGTTAACAGAAGGTATTAACAATAGCACTAACAAATAGTATATTTTTACAGCGCCGAGTGAAATGTGAAGTAATTTCCCTGTGTGATTTGGGTGATCTGACACTTTAAATTACTGTCATTGGCGAGCACAACTTATGGAATCAACTATTATTCAGACCATCATATCTGGGTAGCTTGTAAGTGCCAGTAAAGACAGAATAATACGATTTAATTTTGGATTCAGTGATGCCAGGCCTTTAAAAACCCGTGTTTACAGGTTTCTTGTGTTTACGTGGCTCTTGATTCACGTGTTGTTTACTTGCCACACAGCCTTTTGGCCTGAGCAGAATGCGTCACGTTTTCTGCCTTATTTCAAAAAGAACAAAACCGCAGTTTCTCTGGAGTTAACAAAAGGTGTGTCACATAAAAAGGTTTCAAACTAGTAGATGCTCAAACCCGCCCTCCTGTCACCTATGACCACGATTCTTTGTGTCTTCAAATGAAGTGTCAGGTGCATGTGTTTGTTATTTGCAGAGGTGAGTGCGGGTCCACATCTTCTACAGGTGCAAACACTCTATTTCTCTCGCCACTTGGGTATTTGGTTACTTTTGGTAATAGCATGTGAAACTCAAAAAGGCTTTGAAATGTTGTGTAGAACATCCTCAGCCCTCTTTAAGTGGTTGTTGGGGGGAGATTCTCCTTATCTAGATCGAGGGTCTGAGGATAGAGGATGTTGTTTGTTGCGCAGAAGTATAAAGCTCCTTGAGTTGAATCAAAGTAATTTAACTTAATTACTGTCCTTTATTTTTTGGATTACCTGAAATATGTCCATGAATCTTCTCATTCGTCCAGGTCATTGTAATCTCAGGAAAGATGAAAATCAAAAGCAACTGGACTTGTTCAAATGTCTTTTTTTTTTTTAAGACGTTTCGCCTCTCATCCAAGAAGCTTCATCAGTTCATGCCTGTCAGACTAGTCTGAGCTAGTCTAACTACAGTAAATGGTGGGAAACCCAGGTATTTAACCTCTTGTGGATGTGTTTAAATTCATAAGTGCTCTATTCAGTTCTAGCAACAGTCGTTAGGAGTTGTTAGTCCTGGGAGTCACCTGAAACCAGGTATGAGTGACGGCCGTTAGAGTTACATGAATGTGAACCACTGTTGTTTTTGGAGGCCAAGTTGTTGAATCTCCTGGGCTAAGATGAAATAACACCATTGTACATAGGAGAGAGATTATGTCTGAGGCCTCCTCTTCTGTTGAGAGTGGGTTTCTCCATTTTAACATAGATGGCTTCCTTAACTCCTCTCTCAAACCATCTGTCCTCCCTGTCTAGAATGTGGACATTGTTGCCCTCAAAGGAGTGTGCTTTCTCCTTAAGGTGTAAATAGACAGCTGAGTCCAGGTCTGAAGAGTTAGGTCTCTGTTAGGTCTCCTGTGTTGAGCCATGCGTCTGTTCAGTGGTTGTTTGGTTTCTCCTATGTACAGGTCATTGCAGTCCTCGTTGCATTCGACAGCACACACGAAGTTGCTCTTTTGTGTATGTGGTGTGCGATCTTTAGGACGTACCAATTTCTGTCTGAGGAGTTTGGTCTTATCTGTGAATGTCTCTTTAAAATCAATTTTGAGACGAGCTATTGGCTAAATTTACACCAAATTAAAGCATTCTTTGATGAGATAATGAATATGTGTAATGTGAGTGCACTCCACGTGGTAGTTTATTGTCATAACAATCCCCTTTTTTTTTCCAAATATAGCTGTAATCTGATTATATCTTATTTTTGTTGTAACTGTAACAGAATGCAGTTTTACATGTAATCGGTTTCTCTCCAAGCCATCCAAGTCACCTTGAATTATGAAACACAAAAAGAGTTAAAAAACTTGCTAAGCAGCTGTTTTTGCAAAGCAAGTGACATAATAGAACATACATTAAACTCTCTATAGTTTATTAATATGCAGCGAACATTTCAGGTGACTATTTAGTTTAAACTGCGTTTCATTTTGCAATTCGAGCATTTTCTGTAAGGTTTTAGAGGCCACTGCTGTATCAAAATTAGTTTTTAAAAGCGGATTTAAAAATAGAACCCTTTGGGTCACATCAGGCCCTGGGCTTTTCACTGACTATTTTTTACAGAGCGTCTGTTTTCTTCGAGAGTTCACGGTCACACTTCCAGAGTCTGTGCACACCAGCGGTGCCACTTAGTCCTCAATAAATCACTCCCACATTCAATTTGACTGATTAGTGTAAATACTGCGAACGCGCAAGATGGTTGTTGACTACTGGCAGCCTCTCCCAGCCTCCTACACTCTACCGCACAATGGATGATTGTTAATTCACGTCACACAAACACAAAAGCACAACCTTACGCCAGTTTAAGCTCTCTCATTTTCAATGTGGTATCAGCTTGCATAGTCAAAATGCACATTGGCAGATTACATGCTGTCAAATGGTGACATGTTTCCATCAGGGTACAATAAACTGTAAGTGACAGAAGCAGAATAAACATTAAGTAAACAACAAACTGTAGAGCTCCTTTTTTGACCTTTTATTGAATAAGATATAGTGTCTTCTAAAACAGACAAATCAAACAAAAATAAACTAAACCAACCAGAAAGTAAAAGTCAAATTTAAAGAGACAGCCTTGACTGAATGGAGACAAATATTACACACAGTCAAAATCAGTTCACCAGCTGCTCATGCAAACTAATTTGTTCATATTCTGCGATTCTGTGAATGTAGTTCAGGAGTTACTCTGTCATTTTTATAAAAACAGGCTGCAACATACAAGAACAGCAGGGCTGGGAGACTTTAAAATGTAATCCAAATTACTTATTACCTGTCAAAAATGTCGTCAATAACCTGCTCCAGGTATCACAATATGAGAGCAATGTAACTTGATTACTTAACTTTACTTTTGAGTTACCTTCTGAAATTGTTTAGCCTAAAATAATGTTTTATATTTGTGCAGGTTTATTACTTGTTTTTCCAGCTATTCCTTCCTTTGTGATGCTCAAAAGTACTTTGTTAAGGATCTTATTCACACTCAAACTTCTGGGGCTCCTGTTTTTACCTAATCAGTCACCAGCATCACCACCTACAGTCCCAAAAATATTTTTCACCAGTAGTAGTCGTGTTGATCGATTAGCTAGACTACACGTTAACGGGGTCCACCTTTTCTCATTTAAAAAACAAAATAATGGTGAGATTTTTCTTTCTTATCTTATTCTGTCTCTATCTAACCAGTGCTGTTATTATTTCCACTGTCATGCAGTCCCGTTCTGCTCGTCCCACATGTTTCATTGTACTGTTGACCCTGTGTTAATCTACATATGACCGATAAAACACAACTTGAACTGGATGAAACATCACTCTTTGCAACAAAGTTTTAATTACAGCCGACTTACTTAAATTGGAGTGTCGGTAGAGAAGCTGCAACTAAACGAAATGTCAAGTTTAGTGTGAAACTAACTGCTTAAACTATAGAGGAGAGATTCTTTAGGAGCTCAGCATCACTTTCATCATCTCTTCTATCTGTGCTCTGGACAGACACTGCAGGACCTTGAAGCTCTTTGAACTCTTTACAGTGGCTGCACTTGTGCTTGTTCCACTGCTCTGCTTCAAGCTATTATTTGTCCATCGTCACCTTTTGCTCAGCAAGGTCACGTGTGAATTTAATCTTTAAGAGGACCACAAAATGTTGGTCATCACCTGAGACCTGAAGCATAAAAGAGAAATGGTAAATTAAAAAATAGCAACAC
>JAJHUR010092705.1:0-11678 GCA_027495735.1 Lutjanus campechanus
TAATTCAACCACAAGTTCCACAACATCAGACAAAGACAATAAGTATTCCGCCCTAGAAAGACAATGAAAACAGAATCAATGAATTTTTAGGCAGATTATCTGACACACAAATATAATTGTCTCGGGCCTTACATAAAACCTAGAAAATGCAGATGCTGCACTCTGCCTTGGGACTTCACTCTAAACACATTATCTGGAGACCAAATGTGCTCTTTCAGCTTTCTTGTATGTTTACATTGGCAAACTATCTAATGCATCTATAATTAAGTGTGGAAGTTCATTGTTGGTGCTGCAAACAGTATCGTTTCAACTCATGTTGATTTTGCTGAGTCTAAGGCTGTAATGGCAGCCACTGCCACTCTCACACGCTAATAGCTTAGCTAATAAGACTACTTAGGCTAATGATGTTTTATCTTCAACATCATGACTTTATTTAACTATTGCCTTGTTGAGCTATGTGATTTTATTAAGTGAGTTTCTAAGATGTTGAATCACCAAACAGGTCATTTTGCAATCGCAGGGAGAAATACTTTAAATTTAGCTACAGCTGAAGCTTGGCTATCTCACCAGTTAGCTCAATATATAGCAGCTATCTTGCTTTAACTGCATGGTCAACACATCTCAAGTTGATTGCCAGTGACTCTCAAAATCACTGGTGGAGAGTACCAGTAGAGACAGGTGTACTGGACCTTACGCAAGTCACATGGCAAAAGTCGTGTGACTTACATTAGGTAAGGTTCAGTATACCTGACTGTGTATATTATGTTATGTATGCTATGTATTTAACATACCATAAGTAACTTCAAACTTTAAATAAGTTAATGTTGACTTTTGGTTTTACATGGAACACGAGCCCCGGCCTCCTGGGTGAAAGTCCTGTGTTTGTTGTTGACCCCGCTCTATCCACTCCAAGCACTTTATACTACGTCACCTGACTTCTTCCTCTGATTCTGTCATGATTGCTGCTATTGCTAGGCAACCAGAGTGGCATAATAATATGTATATATACAGTAATATGTCATAATAAATGTTAATATGGGTGGTAATAAGCTGCTTATGACAGCAGTCTGTACGGCAGTTTTTTTGGCTGAGGATGGGCTGGCATAGTTCATGGATGCTTTAGTCAGCTTTAGTCATGATTTTAGGCCTGTGGTACTGCAAGCTTCTGTAACTCATTCAACATTTCTTCAGGTAAAAAAATCAGCTTCACTACACCTGTGCTGTTAGAAATTAGGCATGAGCCGATCCCATACTCAGTCTCAATCTGCGTCGGCCCAATACTGGCAAGAATCACTGGATCGGATATCGGGTGGACAGAAAAGTCTAATCTGATACGATCCATTAGCCTAAACTATCACACAAATACCTTAACTAAACTTTGAGCGACATGCTGTAAAGAGAGAAGTGTCATGCTGTGGGCTGTGTATTCCCTCCTTACGGAGAGAGGAATACTTGTAAAGATATAGATATAGATAATACTGTAGATATAACAAGTCATACATTGTTATATTATACAATTACAGACATTTACAATTAAATTACATACCTAATAATGCCTTTACTGTGGTTATATCATTTACTTTTTCACTGCAAATCATGATATGAGAACCTTTAACATTTTGATCAATTGAATCCCTCTGTAGTTTATCACTTTCTCCTTCACTGCCTTCCCTCCTTGATCTGTTTCTCCACATCTTTACGTTCTATCTGCCAGCTTGATGTTCTGTTTGCCTCAGCTGTCTCCTGCCCTTCTCCGTCACTCTCCCTCTCATTGACAGATCTCTCCATCTCCATTGCTCTCCCGATATCTCCTCCCGCTCCCTCCCGAGTCTCTTTCTCCGCGTATCCCTCTCTAGCTGTCGATGATAGACGGCAGGTCTAAGCTCTCCATTAGAGGTTGGAGACAATGATCAAACCTCGGGAAAGCTCTCTCTCCTTTTTTAATTACATTCCTCTGTCAAGTATTGAAGAGGAGAGGAGAATGAGAGGGAGGAGAGGAAGAGAGGAACCTCTGAGCAATTATTCTAGACTTAATTACATAAAGTTAAAAAAAACCTGCACCTCCCTGCCTGAAGCTGTGTGTGTGTGTGTGTGAGGGAGAGAAAGACTCAGTATAGAGGTTCACACCTGAAAGACTTTCTTCTGTTTCTGATGGCTGCCATTCAAGTGTCAACCGCCCACACACTGTCATACTCTCTCTGGCACTGGGAGCATTCATCTCCATGACAACTCTGTTCCGGCACAGGCAAACAATATTACAGAGGCAGAGTAATAAACAACAAGTGATATGAGTTGAAACTAAGAATATTTATTGACGTATGAAATATGTGGCTGTGACTGCATGTCTGACCTCATTTAGAATTAGTTATTTCAATAAAACAGGATGAAAAGTCACAAAAAGTCACTAACTCACAATTGATAGACTAACCCACATGTGTCAAACTCAAGGTCCGTGGGCCAAATAAGGCCTGACACCCCATTTCATGTGGCCTGCGAGTAGCAACTTAGCCTTTAAAAACAAAAATATGGCATTTTGCTATGTTATTATTGTTACTTTGACAACGGTGGAACGGGAGATTCGCATCATGGATGTGCAGTCGACAAATCTGCAGCAACTGCGTGATGCTATCGTGTCAATATGGACCAGGAATGTTTCCAGCACCTTGTTGAATCTATGCCATGAAGAATTAAAGCAGTTCTGAAGGCAAAAGTGGGGCCCAACCCGGGACCAGCAAGGTGTACCTAATAAAGTGGCCGGTGAGTGTGCATTACATTCACATATGTTAATTACTTACATTCACAACTGGTCCTTTGAGGACAACCAGAATGCTGATGCGACCTAACCTATTCAAAACCCTACTGAGCATAAACTAGCATTGACCTTCTTCAGGGTAGGTCAACACCCTGGAGAAGACCGTCATGTTGAATCTTTGGTAAAGTTCAGAATATTGTCTTTTGCACTACGGCTACAATTGTGCAGCTATTTTTTTTTTTCCACAACCTGAACTTCTCTTGTTCGAACTTCTGGTAGTCTATCTCTGGACAGAATGGAGTCTGGAAAATTTCTGATATTTATTTAGAGTATATTTATTCTAGCTGGACTGATATTTTCGATTTTTTCACATACCTTATTAAAATGACGACTATTTTATTAGAGTCACACAAAGTATGTCTAAAAAAGATTCCTCAAGACACAAGCAGACATCAGTTAGACAAGCACGGCACTGAAGTTACTGAATACTATACCAGTCTATAGGTGTAGGTTGTTCTGATTCAGGCTTCTGCTTACAAACTAGTTGTTGTTGTCAATTTCAGTGCACTCAAGCCCGAACCACAGACGTTACTTTTACTCAACAATTGAGCCATAAAAGCAAATACACTCCATCCAACAGCTCCATTTGGTTACTTAATCTAACTTTAAATCTCAGTGTTTTTTTCTTACCAAGCAGAAAGATCCTCTGGAAAACAAAACCAACCTTGGCTTTTCTGCTTCATGCTTCTGTGACACAGCGATGCAAATATGCAAGAGTGCATATAAACAGGCAGGGCAGGGAAAGTTTAAAAATGTCAGCAGCCTACACTTAAGCCTATCGTGCCATTTAGCTATTGGCAGCTCCGATTGTCTTGTGTTTTTTCCATCTACTGGACCTGTTCAGTTGAGCTGGGAGTGGCTAATATTAAGCCTAGTTTAATGCTTCATTTCTTCAAAGGGTGGGACAAGGTGGCTAGAAGTCTCTGCTTTCCTCATGATACGCTAAAATACTTGAAAGTGCAAGACACACAAACTGAAACTGCCTTCCTGTGTGAGGTCTTGATTGGCAACTCAGCCGCCAGCTGTGTTTTTATCAACCTATTTTTATGCACATTTTAAAGTATCTTACCAGAAAAAGTTTATTTAATCAGAAAATAAAACCTCAGTTCCGCACAAAGACGTTTTTTTACTGTCACTTAGGTGGTTTATGCCTTCTTGAAAAAAGAGTTAACATGCCTAGTAAGAGTTTGAAGCACTTTTATGATTAAATTCTGGTGAAGCAAACATGTAAGATGTCAGATGTTTTCACACTGATAGTCCCCTCATCACAGATCTGATGTAACCGTCCTCACATTAATATATGAAATGTCATGTTTTCATTGTGTTTTCTACATTGTTTTTTACCATTCTGAGGTCCGACTGACTCTTTCAATTTCTTCATCTTATTCCACCCTCTTCCTCTGTAGTAGTATAATGGTTTTCCAACTGGAGAATTACCACCACCTACTGCATATCTCAATAAACCAACTTGTACACTGGGGAAAAAAAATAGCTGAAACAACTCAAAATTTCAAGACAATGTACTGTAAATGACAACTTTTAAAAAGTTTTGCTGACCTATAATCTTTTGTTGAGATGATTTGCTTTTCTTCTTTAGATAAACTTGAATCTTTGAGTTTTAGAAAGTCAAAAACTACTAGTACTACTAGTACTTCAAAAATTGGTCACATTGTAAATCTTATTTGTCAATATTTTAATGCCTGGAAATGAAAAGGCTTTATTGAAAGCCCTAACAATTTTTAAAAACTATTTTTGGAGGGTTTCTAAAAGTTAAGTTTATGTAAAGAAGAAAAGTCAAGAATTTGAGTTCAAATTCAAAAATCTATTGCGGTATGCTGTCTTGAAATTTTGAGTTTTCTCAGCTTTTTTGTTTTTACAGTGTAATTGCAATAGTAGTGGATGGGAACAAGCATTCACTCAGGTTTTCTTTTGCTGATTTACTTGAAATTTGGTTGAAATTTGCAACACATTTGGATGGAAACATTGCTAACAGCCCGCTTAGTCAAGTTTTATTAGTTTCAGGGCACTGTCCTCTGGACCCTTTCTGAGCACATTTACTTGTGTTAGATTGAAGCAGGATCAGCTAAGTTTAGTTGCTGGATGAGCGCTGCACGCACGCCCTTAACTGACCACAGCTGCTGGGTTCCAGTGTTCACCAGAAGTCTCTCACAAGTGGCAAAACTTGGCGTTTTTTTTTTTTGGTATTTTGTTAAGTTTTGTGTGGGCTTCAAAAAGGCATGCCTGCCTTTTGCTTTCACATTATAAGATATAATTAAGTCCTAAGTGAGAATCCCCCCCTAAAAATAGCTTGTAAATGAAGGACGTTTCCAGGGAAAAGCACTCTTTCTTCTCTGAGCATTCGAAATCTCTCAAAGCAAAAACACAGAACCACACTGGCTGGCCTGCTTAGTTTATATTCTAAACATATTCAATAGGCTAAAACACTTGAATGTGGCTTTGTGCTTTTTTTCACGATGGAGTCAAAAATGTGTAGCTGAGGATTTCCCTCCACGAGGGGGTCCTTGAGGCCTGCCAACTCACCGCAAGCAATCCAGAACTCAAAAACGGAAAAGAAAAACTTTCCTAATACTCTATGCATGAGAGGAAGCTATGTCAACAAGTCACTAGGGAACCTCTAAACCATGCATGTTTTCTGATGTTCTCCTGCATATCTCAAGTGATTTAGCCAGATGGGATAAACCCTCCAGAGTGTTCTGGATCTGCATCAGAGCTCCTCTTTCCTGGATGTGCCTAAAAGGCTCCCTGATCAATTGCCCAGATCACCTAAACTGGGTCTGTTTTATACAAAGGACCAAAAGTTCCACAATTACACACATAGAAAAATGCCTCTGGATATAATTGGATAGACCTACAACCAAACCAGACAATTGGCAGCCACCTCGCCACTATCTTTCTGGTATTACGGCTAAACAGTACACTAAATTGTGTTTGTGAAACGATTTGAGGTTGGTTGTGATTGGCCTGAATGGATCCAAGGCTGGTGGAATTCTGTGTGAATGGAAGTATGGCCAGACGTATCTGCCAGAGCAAATGAAAACATGAACAAGACCCCAAAATGACTACATTCCAGGTAAGGGACAAGGCCAAGTACGATATGAAGACCCTGATAAAGAAGCTGTAAGAAGCTTGGACCTGATGGTCAGCGGGCGAAGGCAGTGGAATTGCTGAAATAAATCCTGGCTGGGACTAACGCTCACTATGTGGAATATATCAATCCCATGTGATGGAACTGATCCTTATAAATAAATAAAAATAAAGTCGGCTTTTAAATGTTTAAAACTCGCTGAGTGGAATGAGTACCAAGTCATCTAGCAGAACTACATCAACATGCTATGCGCAATATTTGCATGTTTTAAAATCCTGGATTAAGCAACAAACCCAACTGGATTTAGCAGTCTTTTGGGATGTCAAAAAAAATCAAACATATTGTTTTATGCTTTTCAACCATCAAGTCATTCCATCATACTTTCATTGTTTCCATACACCGCTGTATGCACATAAAAAGAAACATGAACATGAAGATCATGAACCAAATGCCTAAGGATTGTTGGATGTTGGACTGACCATTGTGACTGACCTGATTTACCCTCTTTAGAGGAAGAATTCCACCATGGTTTCAATTTTCTTTCTTTTTGTGTCTCATTTATTGTACATTTTCCACCCACTGAGCATTAAATGTAAATGGATCTATAAAAAACATATTTATATCAGTTCTGCCAGTCATCTTGGGCTAGTCCATACAATGAATACTAATTGATTATCAGAACTGCTTTATTCTGTTGGTAGATGCTGGGGCAGGAGCCTATTCCAGCATGCTAGTTTCCTGTTGATCATCACAGAGAGTAAATCAGAAGTGGGGCAAAGTCATTGTTTTGCATGTTACAAGTAAGTCTCAAGTCTTTGTTACATTATAACTCGTTTATAGGACTCAATTTGTTTTAATGACCCCGTTGTAGTTTCTGAATGTTATGAAATTCATCTTGGGTAGCATTTTTCTGGAAAAACGTCTGGAACTTTGTTCGAACAAAGTGGATCCGGGGAATAAAGTGTTTAGCGACTTGCTTGGAATGAATGGCATTAACGTTAATTGATTCAAAAAAATGACGGGAAATGAATCGATTCGTGGATTCACCCTTTTTTGAATGATCTTTGGGATTTTTTGATTTTGTCAAGTTGACTCTAAAGTCAGCAAAGTCAAGTCCAAACCTCTGGAGTGAATACTTGAAGCCGACCACATCCACGCTCAGCCTCGGCCAGTCCTTTGATTCGACCTTCTCGCTGTGAGGTGACATTGCCAAACCACTGAGCCACTCTGGGATCTCTCACTCCCATTTAATTCCAAAGAGACGCTGAAAACAAACTCATGCAAACTCATCAACAAAAGTAATACAGCAACAAGAAATAATTCCACTGCCTGTTTTTCATTACTGCAATCATTCGGGGACACTGCGAGAGCTGAGATAAGATTGAAAGAGGGCATCTCATTTCCAATTTCTGCCTCTGTTTCATCTCCAGAATGAAAACTTTAGGGTTCTTTGTGGTTATCTTTGTAGGACATGTGTTATGTCCATTATAGCTTACTCAAGCTGACAGATAAGACAAAGCAGGACACTTCCATCAGGTTCAGTTAATAAAATTGCTTTCTATTATTCTTTACAAAGAAACTATAATGATGTATGTGCTATTTAATTGAAAATATTGATTTAAAATAGCTAAGATAAGATGAAAATACTTTATAAAGTTGATCAAAGTGTGCATCCTTTTATGACCAAGCCACGTCTGATAATCAGTGGTAATTAATTACTAATTAGGCTCATACTGACTAATAATTTGGGCTTATAAAAAATAATTTCACCGATAACAGTTGAAGAAACGAGATCACATCAGATTATATGTTGAAACCTGTCAAACCTTTCCACAGAATTCAACACAAACGTGGGAGTGGTGGCAGAGAGGTGTGTTAAGTGTATGCGTGTGTGTGAAAGAGAAAGTGGACGAGTGCCAGATCAGACTGACATTAATCCGGGCCAGTCAGTCGGCGGCTGCGCCACTGAAGTTAATCAGCGAACCATCACAACCTGCTTCTGCTGCAAACACTTAAGAGTGCATTCAGACGCAGGGCGAGTGAGCCTCGCGGGGACAGAGGCAGAGAGTGAGAGAGTGCCGCTTTGACCTTGCAGCCTCCCAGCGGCGAACACCCACTCCACTGAAAGGAGAGCAGAGGAGAACTGTGGGGAGTGACTGGAGGACAGTAGAGGAACATGAAAAACTCCAGTCTGTTAGAGACTTAATCAAGACCAGACCGAGACAGAAAAAAAAGACAGAAAGAGCAAACAGGCGGAGAGATGATGGCAAAACACGTTACAATGAGTCAGTGAGGGGAGAGCACAAGGTTTCCTCCTCCAGCTGTACTGTGTCACATCAAAACACCTCAACATGAATTCCTGCTCACAGCATATATACATTATACTGCAAATATATAGTACAGCGTCATAGATTATACTGTATTGAAATGGAATAAGTTGTATAGACACAAACATGGCACGTAAATGATCTGTCACACATTTATAATGTTATCATATGATAAATAGTACCAAATTTCCACATTGCATCATATGCATCAAATGAAAAATCTAAATAGTGATAGGAACAATTCATAATAGAAAGTAATTAAAAAAAATAGTAAAAAAGAAAGAAAGAAAAATTGTAAATAAGCCATATCAAAATCATATCCATAAATTAAATGAAAAAATAATGAAAAATAAAAAAAAGTCTTTCTTTTTCTTCTCTCTTGTCGTTACACAAAACGAGGAGGAAGAATATATGTGCAAATACAACTCCTCCAATTTATTTTGTCTTATTTGTTCTTTGCTGTTGTTGAAAGAAAACTACAGAAGCCGAGAAAGGTTGTACCTCTAATTACTTTTAAAATGCTGCTATCTTGAGATCATGACTTAATTATTTTGTTATCTTGAGGTAACAATTGCTCAGTTTACATAAAAGAAATAAAATTAAATAAAAAATTAAATGAAAATGAAACATCTGGCACCAGCTGATGGTCTATTCACACATGACTCAGACATGAAGCAACATTCGTATTCATGTAGAGACATGTTTGTGGCCACCTTTATGAATCTAAGTCCAATATTTCTCTACTTTTAGCTCTTTTTTTGGTCTCCACCAACTCCTGAGAAAAATATCTGCTTCCTCCAGCTAGGTGCTGGCTTTGTCTAGCTGCTGTTTGGTGCTGGACAGGTAGACAACAGAGCTTTATTTTGCTGAAAATGAGTGGAGCTGGAAGAAAACCAAACCTCTGTAGAGCTGAGGTCAAAAGCAGGTTGGTGACAATTCTCAGTGACTCACTACAAATTCCACCTTTCACATTACACACGGTCATTTTAGCCATTGTTTATGTACAAATATTAATTAGACCAGATATAAAATTCTGTGTGCCGCTTTAGGGACATGTTTGATTAATGCCAGTGAAGTATGAAGGGACACAGACAAAGAAAAGAGGACTGGAAGCATTTAGAGTGAGAGACAGCAGAGAGACACAGAGTGAAACGGCAGCTTCCAGCTGACGGACCTCCATGCTGCCCCTGACTGACACAATTAAAAGCATTATGCTGCCAAGACCCGATCATGCAACACACACTGGTCTGCCAGGCCTGCCCTGTCAGCTCCGCCTGGCAAAATTCAATTACCACTTATCACCAGTGACAGGGAGCATTGCTCTGACTGGCATACATACCCTGCTGCTGCTGGACACACACTCACAGACACACACACACACACACACACACACACAGGAGAAACCCATCTGGATGAAAGCAGGAGCAGACACACAAATACTGTAAATCCCAACACGTCTCGGTTAGCACAGTGTTGCACGTTTGACTTATTACAACAACAAGTTCTCGTGCCGAAAACACAAAATAGGTCTTCCACATTTCACTCCTCACTCTGATCTGGGCAGCGCTGCAAGACACATAAACACACAAATCAACTCTCAGCAGTGTGGAGTTTCATTTCATTCTTCCCGAACGCCGCAAACCAGAAATCCAGACCCACAGTCTGTGGCCTCAGAACCACAGCTATGAATGTAACTCTCGTTTGGAGGATCACTCTCCATGTCGGGTATGAAAAAAGGCACTTCGGCTTTCATTTAGCAAGAGTGAAACACACCTGCCCAGCACCAAACTGCTAGTCTCTCATAGCCAGACCTGTGTTCGTATTTCATTATACAGTCCCTCCAGGATTTTGCAGGCTTTTTGTGGGATTGTTGCATCCTAAAATGTCTGTTTTCATGGCAGATTTTCGATGTTTTTAGTTGGTTTTTGTGATGAAATTGCAGGAAAGTTGAAAAAAAAAAGTTGGTGACTTTTATTTGTTGTAAAATTCATTAAAAATCAAAGGCAACTTGTTCTGATGAAAATAAAACCGCACTCTGTTGTAATGGCGCATTCCATTTGTACAGCGAAGTCGGAATTTCCAAGTTCCAAATTTCACATGGAATGGCCCTTGAAGTCGAATTTCAAACTTGGAAAGTCAGACAAACCTCACCAACTCCAACCTCACTATCCAAGAAAGTAAAAGTTGTAGTATATACTGTTTAGTAACACTTCTGTCTTTATTTGTGTCTCATTAAATCTGTCGTACACATGGTACAGTCCAAGCTCCAGGCTGCAGTGATGTTCGTATGCGCAAAACACTGCGAAATGCATTGTTATCAACAGGTGCTGCTAACAGTGGCTAAGCTGGTTAGTGCATACCCCGACTTAAATTCCACAAGAAGCTAAATGTTTTTGGAGCTTTTTGATGTGCAGAGAGCCTTGGTAAATTTGTGTTCTTTTCAGCATCCAAGGCAAAATATATTTCTTTAAAGTAAATAATAAAACTTTGAGTTGGTTCATTAAGACATACATGTATGATGTTTGCGCAGATATGATTGGTGGAACTTGCAGGAAGTTATGATGATTGCTCAATTTTACAGAAAAACTGCAGTAACTGGACAAAATTCCAAGGTTGTGCAGAATTCGTGGGAACTTGTTGAATTTATGATTGCAGCTTCTTGGAATGTCTGTAGCACTGGAGACACATCTGGCTGAACCCATTATCAAAGGAGATAAAGGGATATCATGTTGGCGATCACAGCAGAGGGATTAAAGTTAAACAGTGAAGTTATCTTGTGGCAGTAAATGTACAGTTTGTTCATGAAAACACCAGAGAAACAGTCCAAGAAGTCCCTGTGTCTCGCTTACCAGCTGCTGGGTAAAGTGAAGGGAGTCTTTTAATGCTTCAGCTTGCATTTATGCCCATCAGATAAAGATGGAACACAAGACACACAGAACTGGTGCAGACAGCTGCACTGATAAAAATGAAAATACCTCTGTAGCATGAGGTGCGTGGCTGAAAAACGCGGCTGACTCATTTGTGGTCCGGACAGGGGGTAAGCTTTAATAAAATGCACTAAAATACGGATGAAATGAACAGAGATTATGGACAGAAGGTTTGGTCTGTATCCATATGTGTTAAACATAAATGGTGCTGATTGAATGTTGGGTTTAGTTTTTTAGTTCACAAAACACTGCTGGAGTTTGACAGGAAAACGACATTGCGGAATCAAACAATTGAAGTGAATGGTGACCAGTTAAAAAAACAACCCCAAAAAACACAAAATGCCTCCATACTGCTCGTCTGGTGTAATGCGAGACGCCTAAAGCCCCAACACTATCCCTTTATCTGTCTCCATTACAAACAAATCTTTAGCTTAGTTCAAAATGATACTTCACTCTCCAGAAACAGCTCTGGTTAAGGTTAATATTCCCTGCTGAGGAGGCTGCTG
>JAJHUR010092707.1:7086-18894 GCA_027495735.1 Lutjanus campechanus
ATTTTATGATCTGGATAATTGCTTTTTATGCTGATCACAAAATGATTATTGGTTTCCATCCATCCAGTTGTAATTCCTTCATGCAACAAACAAATACAACATATATACAGATAATTAAATACATTCATATATATGATTCATATTCATATATATAAAGCTGAGCTTTTATTGTCTAATAAATAAATAAACTAAAATTTAAGAGAGGAAAAATTCTGACACCTTTTAACCTGAATTCAAGTTTCACTCTTTTACCAAACTAAGACAAGCTTGTTTCCACTGTTCCAACAATCACCAGCTCTGGGCTGGTTGAAATACAGCCTTAATTTACTGCATTAGATGTAAAAATATTCTGGCTTCCCACTGCCTCTCTGATTCCTGACCTCCCTCTCGTTACTCCACCTGCCGACCTCATCGAGTCCTGGTCAGAACTGCTTAAAAAAGAACACCTTGGTACTGTATTTCTTGTTGTCAGGTTGGCCTCTGTTGGTTTCGGAGGCTGTGTTCAGTACTGGTCCAGCTCACTGTGAGGCTGCTGAGCCTGGTTCCATTGCCTGTGGTGTAACCACCTGTTAGCCAAACCCCAGTTAGCTAAGGGCCACTAGCTATAGGGCTAACTGAGCTAACAGCAGCAAATAGGCTAGCTGCTGCCAAAGAGAGTTCTGGTAAAGTGTAGAGAGGGAAAATCATTCCCCTTCCGATGGACCACCATGGGACCTAACTTTGGAAAAACTATGAACTGTAGTCAGGACTTTTCTGTGCAGAGTTTGAAAAAAAAAATTGTGAAATTGACGACCATCATATGTGTTATTCATGGCACAATTTAAAGGGGAACAAAAAATTATTTGTCTCTCGCCAATGACCATCGTTCACATTTTTTCCAAAGTAAGGTACCATGGTGGTCAAGGCTTACTCTTAAGATACGCTGCCCATATTTTACACATTGGCCCTTTAAGGTAAGGGTTATAGTTTTAGTCATACTTCAGGGAGAAATGATCATTTCCTGGCATGTCTTGGGATATCAACGCAAATCAGTCAGGCCTCATGGACTTCTCTGTCTGGACTTACTAACTGCTAATCCACAGTTTCTACTCTTGTTTCCTCTGTGCGATTCTGGTCGGAAAATGTATTTCCATCAGCAAATAATATCATATTTATCCATCACTGTACCACTGCATTCCATTATACAGCTCATCCACAGTATAAGGACACACTGCAGCTGGACTGAGCTGGACTCTCTTTCTCAGCATCCTTCACACACACACACACACACACACACACACACACACACACACACACACACACATCTCCTTCACAGCAAGGTCACAGCCCAGGACAAACCAAGGTCCATTAACAAAGTTCAATTTCCACTTGTCAGACAAAGCGCAGTGTTGAACATCATGCAGCCGGTGTCTTTCCTCCCAAAATGTATTAGCAAAATCAAGAGCTGTAAAATAGCTTACAGCAGGCACCCAGGCATGTTTATTGTTGATCGGCGCTGCCAAGCACTACAGAGAGATATATTATGAGGCTGTCAAAACGCTCTCACTTCATAGTCCCAGACTATGTCTGCAAGCATGAGTGACTTTAACATCAAATGTCTGGCAATCGTCAAATAAAGTAGTGAGGGACACTGTGGGTGTGTTTACACAAGACGTGACCTCTGGGGATGAAGCACTGAAGTACGGGATATTCTCATGACTTTATTTTCCAGCTTAAACTCATTGCTGAAACGTTTATACCGAGCTGCATGGTGGAACAACTAAGTTTAACTTATTTTCTCTAGAAACAATATGTACCTTAAATTATTACTTTGAGTTTACTTAAAAAACTGTGGTAATGTTTTCCGATCATTTTTATTAGCTGGGTATTCAGAGTAGGGCAGAGTCAAAAATATCAGACTATCAGACTAAACACTGATTACAGTCTGTGTGAAAAAGCCAAGACGACGAAAAGAACCAACAACATGAAAAACATCAGATTTGATTAAACTGAGTAACATTAAAGGGATAGTTCGCCCAAAAATGAAAATTCAGTCATTATCTGCTCGCCCTCATGCTGATTGAAGGTCAGGTTTAGGTTTTTAGTCCACACAACACTGCTGAAGTTTCACAGGAAAACAGTGCTGCAGAATCTCCCAAACAATGGAATGGTGACCAGTTGTCAAAAACCAACAACATAAAAACATAAAAAGCCTCCATACTGCTTGTTTGGTGTAATCCAAGTGTCCTAAAGCCCCAACAGGCCAAGCTGACATGAAAGACATCATTTACACCATGTTTGTAGTCTAAATCTTCACTGTTGATCCTTAGCTTGGAGTCACTTTTGCGTGAGAGTGTGCACCGTCTGTATGTGTGGTGTGACGGTGTGCGCACACAAGTGAACAACATACTGGGGCTTTAGAATACTTGGATTATACCAGACAAGCAGTATGGAGGCATTTTATGTTATTGGGATTGTTTTTTCAGTTTGAAAACTGGCCACCATTCATATATTCATCAAGAATCTTTTGAGAAATTTTAACATAAATCCAAAATTTAACAGCTGGGACTTGTTGGAGAAACACCCTATTACTGCATTTAATGAGCTGAGACATTATAAATCAAAGACAGTCTGTCAAACTCTGTATTCCACCAGCAGCAATAGTGTTTGACGTTATTGGCATTAGAAAAAAGTCTTTCTCTGTGTATTCAGTCTGAAATGTTTAACCAGCAGTCAGATGCAGGATGTTAGTCAGTATAAATAAAATAGTAAAACCCAGAACACACGCGGTTCACTGAGTGATAAGGACCAAGTCTGAGAAACAATGCAAGCCCCAGTTCGCACACTAGTTTCAGAAATGCTGCCCATGAGTATGTGCATTTTGACCAACAACACATAGACATACTCATATTAATCTGTCGATTACTTTCTGGATTCATCAATTAGTAGTTATTATTAACAGTTTGCCTATAAAATCACAGACAGTGACGTCCTCAAATGTTTTGTTTTGTTCACAACCCAAAGATATTCAAATGACTGTTAAAGTAAAGAAAACAGAAAATATTCACATTTAAGAAGCTGGAATCAGAGAATTTTGACTTTTTGTCTTAAAAAATGACTCAAACCGATTAAACAATTTAAAAAAATAGTTGATCGAATCAATTAATAATCAATTAATCGTTGCAGCGCTACAGTACACAGTGCGTTTCACACTGGATATTGAGTTTTCTTGAAACTTTTTGAGGAATCTGGTGAATGTTTGTCAATTACAAATACCAGAGGGAAACATTTTTATATTTTATTGAAGGAATATGATGATTACACATTTGGTTGAAGGGTACTTACATCCATAGATGTGTTTCCATCCAAATGTACACAAATTCTAATCAAATTTGCAGTTAATCAGCTAAAGAAAATGCTAATGAATGCTTGTTTCCATCCACCACTGCAGTTGGTTTATCAAGATAAGCAGCAGGTAGCACCAATTCTCCAGCCTTTAATCAATTAGACCATTGCAAGAGAAGAGGGAACGAGATTACATAATTAAAAGGGCACCAGTGAAAAACAATGTAGAAGGTTCCATCAGGTCTGTGTGGAGCATCATGGATACATTATAGAGCCATGAGAGTGATGTAGAGCTCTCTACATCACAATTTATCCAGGAAAAGTCTGCCACTCTCCCATTAAGAGCATTAAATAGGAAATAAACACCTCAAATGAGAGTAAAAACTTTTCTTGGAAAATTGAGGACGTTTATTGAAATGTTTTAGTGCAATACTTCAAAATATGCATAAAAAATATGTTGATGAAATCATGGCTGATGAGAACCTGTAATGTTTCCATTAAGGGACCTTTACAATAAATAACCTTGTCTGTTTACTCGTGGCTGTTTAACACAGCAGGTATTGAAGTTAAGTGTTGCTCTGAGTTTTCAGGGGCAGCCATGTATTCAAACCGGTTCCCTCTTTGTTTGTCCGGAGCCTCTGTTCTCCCTGCCATGTGTGGATGACTTTCCATCTGTACGTCTAGCTTGACGTGACATGAAAGGAAAACGTGACCAGCAAGGTCTTTGAAGACGCGGCGTACCGATCCAGTTTGCTGTCTATGCATATGCAAGCAAAGGAGCGAACACTGCAAGCCCCTCATTTGAACACATGCATAATTGAAGTGAGGCTTTTCTTTTCATATGCTGCAGTTTGTTCCGCCGTGCAGAAGGAAGCCCGCCAGCATCGACACAGCTGTCTCTCTCAGGTGGATTGTTTTTTT
Source organism: Lutjanus campechanus (assembly GCA_027495735.1). NCBI lineage: Eukaryota > Metazoa > Chordata > Actinopteri > Lutjaniformes > Lutjanidae > Lutjanus > Lutjanus campechanus. The sequence continues at coordinate 11,332 of JAJHUR010092707.1, forward strand.
TGCGGGGTGACCTCACTGACTCATCAAGAGCTCCTATTCACAGCAGCGCCGTGATGTTAACGTGCCTTTGACAGACTCTGTGTTAAGATGTATGAAAAGTCGGCTCTGAAATTACGACTGTGCTGCCTGCATCTCAAAACCTCTGCAGCAATAAAGTGCATTATGATGCATTGCTCCATTGCAAATACCATATTTAATTGAAAGGTTTAATGGCAAGCGAATTTGCTTTTTTATGACATGTGGCTATACAATAATCATAAAGCTGTCTTGGTTTAATTCCCAGTAATAACACTGCATGACATGCCTGAGGAAACTCATGTTGAGAAATTGACGTTTGCAAGGAAAGCGTGTTGAAATACGTTGCAGATGCTTTTATTTTGCTGATGTTGGCTTTGGGAAAAGTGCTTGGTCATAAAATGCGGTAACGGACAGTGCCCACTGCTTCAGCAGCAATATATCAAATGGTGCGCCACAATGTAAGCACTCACTGACGAGCCAAATTGACAAATGGAGCCGTCCTGTCATTTTTCCGATGATGCACGTCACCATGACTCCTGCATCCTGACCCACTGAGGAGATGTAGTATGATACAGTTAAGTCTCACAAGCTATTTTGGTGAAATGCTGCTACAGTATATGATGATAATAGCTGTCATTATCATCTCACTTATATCATTATTATCCCATAACCCTCACATCATTGACTCCACAAGTCGCTGTTTAGCCGCCAGCTTTAGAAGACACATGGACCCTCTGACTCTTTTTAATCTTCAGATATGCTGCGTTGTACCTACCTATGCTGAATATTTGCACACATTTTCTCTTGATAGATATATAGATCTCAAGAGAGGCAAAGAGTTGAAAGAAAAAGTGAGTCTACGTATGCCTGAGGCTGTGCTAGACTGTTGGAAAACTGTGGATTGCTCACTCCAGCGAGTTGGTGCCCCAAGTGAAGGGGTTCAAATACCTTGGGGTCTTCATGAGTGAGAATATGATGAAACCCAAGATCAACGGGCACAGAGGTGCAGCAGTACATCAGCAGTAATGTGGACGCTGCAGCAGACCTGAAGGGAAAGACCTCGATTTAGTGGTCTTTGCCTTCAGGTGGTCGATTTAGTACGCTCCAGCTCTCACCTTTGGTCCTGAACTTTGGGCAGTTACCAAAAGAATGAAGTTGTGGTAACAGCGGTCAAAATTTGTTTTCTTTGCCTCGGAGATAGGGTGAGGAGGTCAGATATGCAAAAAAAAAAAGAAAAAAAAGAGTTGAGTCAGATGAGGTGGTTCAGGCTTTATGGATGCCTCATTTTCAAGTTTTTTTTTTGGAGATGTCCAATGGGGAGCAGTCGCCAGCACACACCAGACACACTGAAAGTATTACATTTCCCATCAAGGATGGAAAGGTCATCAGATCCCAGAGCAGGGGCTAGAAGAGATGGATGGATGGATGGACGGACCAACGGATGGACGGACAAACGGACGGATGGATGGATGGATGAGTGGATGGATGGATGGATGGGTGGGTGGATGGATGGATGGATGGATGGAGAGCCAAAATATATGAAATGGGCTGATCAGGCAACACGTTTGCACTTCTAGCTTTTGATGACTTGGTCAGTCTTGAAACCATGACAATGTAGGTATCCCTCCAGTGTCACTTTTGCATGTGCAGGTCTCCACGGCTAAGTTAGCAATAATAAAAATCAGATATATATGCAACCTGCAACATCCGGATAGACTTTCAAAATAAAGGCACAAAAACAACTAGGCTGGGTTTAGGAAAAGATGATGGTTTGGGTTAAAATATAAGTTACTGTACTTGCATTAAGGTTGTGAACTTAGTTAAGTTAACATATGCAAGATATCTTATATTATGTTACTTATTATGTTTTCTTGCAAATATATATTTATATATATATTTTTTTTAATCCCTCAGTTATTTTTCCATTTTTGTCCATTTTTTGCCAGGCCTGCACTGTACATATACGTAGCTGCACAGGATCTGCTGGTTTCCACTGGAAAAATAAACACACCTGGACTGCATAACTGGATTCTGTCTCAGTTTTTGGGCTTAAGCCACTCGGCCAACCTTACAGGCGCCCTGCCATCAAAATCATGTAATGTAGTATTAAGAGTGAGAAAGTCTGCGTATGGAGGAGGTGGGTGGGTGGAGGGGTCAAACACAGGACTTTCATCCAGGAGAGCGGGATTTAATGTAAAACCAAAACTCAGCATTGATTTCTTTTTATCTAATGTAATGTATGTGAGTTATGTTACATAACCATACATTACATAGTTTGCATATATTGCAAAAGTTGTGTTACATATGAGAAAGCGTAACTAACATACTTATTTTAACCCAAACCATGATCTTTTCTTAAACCGTTCTCCCTTTATTTTGAAATCCTGTCCAGACATTGCACATTTATTACGGCTAACGTGACCGTGGAGCCCTGCAGCTGCAGAACTGACCAACAGATCATAGTTTTAATAGGAGGGCTACTGACCAAGCTGCTGCATTTGGCCCATCTATCCACCCCACCTCCTCCACATGCAGACTTTCTCGCTCTTTCTATATGCTATATATAAAGTCAGTCACCTGACTTCAATGACACATCAAAGCATAAAGCTAGAGGGGAACCTCCAGAAAAGACACTTCACAGGTACCTACAGCGTCATGATTTGAAGCATAGGGGCATTGACCAAGCTGCTGCATTTAATGCATTGGGAGTGTGGGGATAAGGTTTGATTAGGGTTAGGGAAAGATTGTGGTCAGGGTAGTCTGACTCACCGGATGCACACTGCAATACAAGTCCTGCCATTAGTCGCTTGCCTCAAGCAGCGTTGCGGTGTCCACTATCTACGATTCTCCTGTCTTTATGTAAAGCACATTGAGTTGCCTATTGGTATGAAATGCGCTATATAAATAAAGATGCCTTGCCTTGCCTTTTGAAGTCCCTGGGAAACAAAAGAATAACCTCCGAGTTGCACCTTACATGCTGAAAACGGAAAATCAGCATCTAGGACGCTAACATTACTAATGTAAACAAGCTAACAGCTGCTACCTTTTCTTTTGCAGTGATGTAGTCATTTTAATACCAGAGCTCGTCTCACGATGTGCAGATGTTCCATCACAACAAGCTCCCCATTATTTTGCAGCAGCACTGCTGCTGCATCCTGGACTTAGCTCTTCAAACAACGCAAACAAGGCAGGGTGTTTCTTTCCTTTATAGCAGAATGTGCGTGTGTGGAGCCAGACCTTTCCTGAGCGCTGTGGAGAGAGGTCTGGGTATGTGAGACCATGTTCGGGGTTGCAGGCGAGGGTCACATCACCATCATGGTTAAAAGAAACCAGTCTAGACTGTTGGCATGATACGAGGTGTCTCTGTCAGATGCTTTGTTGACTCGCCCATCCACCCCAACCTCGCCCCTCAGTGCTTTGTGGCACTTCAACATAATTGCACAATTCCAGCACAATTATTACTGTCACGACCACAAAAGCTCCCTTGTGGGGCAAAATGCAGACAGCTTGTTTCAAGCATTTAAAAAAAAATCAACCAAGCCTGTTGTTTCTGTGGTGATAACAGTCTCAAGGATTTCCTATTCTCTGGGAGTTGACTCCTTCTGATCCCTGAGGGTTCTTAAACTGCCCTTCCCTGGCCCCTCACCTGGGAACATTTTACCTTGGGAGAACCTCCTAGCATCGCAGAGACACATAACAAACATAGCTGTTTTCAGAGACTAAACATTTCATGCATTTATTCTTGTCCCATTCTAAAGGCCTGAATACTTGGATAGAGTCTGAATATTACTAAAGCAGTAGTACAAGTCGAAGTGGATGATGCTAAAAGTATAATTATGTGCTTCAGCTGGCTGGTTCTTTGGACCACTTGTAGCTGGCAGTACTGTAGGTTCACTCTGAACCCGGAGGCACATGCATAATTAAAATGCTTCAAACCACCAGGGAGCGAACTCCACTGAGCGATGAAGCTCTAACAGGTACGAACACGTGTACAACAACAGTATTTGTTTATATGTGTCATTTTATTTGAACTTACTTCACGTTGAGCAAGACTCTCCACAGCTCAAGCAGCATGTCTGCTCTTCATTATATCTATCTCAAGTTGTGAATAACAGTGTTGTTTAGTATTTATAGCATGTCTCAAAATTCCTTTTAATATATTCATCCTGCAGCATATTCTTGCTACTCAAAGAGCCTATCTAATTAATGCAAATTTCCCCTATCTGAAGCCGAGTTGCCAGAAAGTTGAAAAAGTCAGCTTAGCTGTGATACAATCAGCTTTGCTGTAGGATATATGCGTAGGATGCACAACAAGCTGAAACTCTCTAAACACAGACATGAGTCGCTCGGCGTGAGAGGATCTCTTTGAAAACATTTCATGTGTAATGAGTGCCATACTGTATAATAATATCAAATATCATTTGCTCTGGAAATAGGCATCTGTTTCAAAAACAAGTGAGGAAACACAACAGTGCGCACAAATGTTCAGAACTGCAGAATATGTAGAACGTACAGAATATTTAGTTCACCCTGAAAACACTGAAGCTGCACTAATCAACATCAATCATATCAACAGTGAATCCGATGACTGTGCGTAATGTGAAAGGTATCACTGGTAGTGATGAACCCACAGAAATGATCACCCAACTGTTTCAGTTTCTCTCTGCCTTACAGGGCTTTGTAACGCAGTGATTCCCAACGTGCGGGCTGTGGTCCACCGGTGGGCCATGAAGACCCTGCAGGTGGGACTTGACAGCTCATTAAAAACCTCAGGAAAGATTAAATCGACAGCAACTGGACTTGTTTAAAAGTCTTTTTTGACGACGTTTCAAGTCCAGTTGCTTTCGATTGAATCTTTCCTGGGATTACAATGACCTGGACGGATGAGAACATTCACACTCATGAAAAACAAATAAATAAAAAACAAAGCCATGGGATTTAAACTACCTGTTATTCAACATTTATCTGAGCTATTTGGTGACCTGTCACATTAACACTGGAACTTGGCACGATTGGTCTCCTGTGTTGATCAATGTTGCGATAAAAGGCTGCAGAAGATTATCATTTTTCAAACTGGGCTGTGGCATTCCTGAGTTTGGTAATGGCTGTTGTAGAGTCTTTTAGCCTCTTTTAGCATTTAGCTTAACAGCAGGCGGCTGTTTTCAGTGAAACAGCCCTGATAAAACCATTAATGGGTATATGAGTTGCACACAGCTTGTCCAGTACCAGCAGCCACAACTAGCTGACAAACACAGTGAATTATTTAGCTGGATTTACATCAGTTATCTGGCAACCCACCCAATAGGAACACAGGACAGAAGTTCTGTGTGAATTAATAACCTGCTGCTTGTCAGGTTTCAGCAAGTATGTCCCCTAAATACACACATTTTAATATTTACATTTCTGTTTGAGTAGAAACAAACAAGACATTAATGAGCTTTAGAGGTTTTGGTGAATTTTTGAACTTTGGAAACTGCTGTTTCCCCCTGCGTCAAGTGTTAAGTCCATTCTCATTCCTGACCTTAGATGCTGTATATTATAATGAACTAGACTGTCAGTGCAAAGATGGCGCCCATTCAATCCAATGGGAGTTGCTTGCCTGGTGCACAGCCAACTGAATAAGTAGTGTTTCCCGCCTTGCTCTCGCTCACAAGTTCATGCTCAACCCATAGACTTTACATTGTGATGTAAAAGATTTTTAAACTGATTTTTTTCTGCTCAAGACAAGTTTTACAACTCCATGGATCAAAAATTCATTATAAAAAGAGTCATAATTGACCTTGTTTGGAGTTCGAGGTGTCCTGTCAACAGTTTTACAGATGTCTCATTATAGTGGCCTATGGGAAAAAATACTTTTTGGGCTGGTGGGGAATTTTTTGCAGCTATACTGGAGTGGCAACTGGGAAAAATTGGCAGCAACGCTGAGCAGCAATGACTAGTCTAATTTTATTATAAGTCTGTGTTCCCAATACGTCAATAGCTTGGTCAGTGCTCCTATGTTTCAAACTACTACCCCTCTAGCATTATGTTTTAATATGCCATCAAAGTCAGTTGATGCGGTATGAAAAGCGAGAAAATCTGCATATGGAGGAGGTAGGATGGATGGATGGATGGATGGATGGGTCAAACCCAGGACTTTCACCCAGGAGACTGGGCTCCCCCAAGGAAACCAAGTCAATGTTGACTTCTTTTTAACCTACATTATGTACATAAATTACACAACATACATTAACTTGCACAAGTTATTTTATGTATGTAAAGTTACATCGTGAATTTTTCCAAAAGCTAACCAAGTAGTTTTTGTGTTTTTATTTTCAAAGTCTACCTGATGTTGCAGATTTATTCATTTTGATTTGCCAACTTGACCACAGAGCCCTGTATGTGCGAAAATTCTCCCTGGATGGACAAGACATGATCTACCATACTCCTCTGCCTCTGACTGGCTTACCCTGATAGCCTTACCCTAACACTAACCTTACCCAATCTCACCCCTCAAGCCTAAGCCTAAGCAACCCAAATGACCCAAACCAACAAAAACAACTAGTACTAGTCAATCAGAGTCACAGTACAGTGGATCATGACTCAGAACACACACAGAACCATCTGGGAAGTCGTCCTTAGAAACTGTTTGGAAAAGGGCAGGCACTTTCAAACTTCAAGCATTTTGTTGAGAGAAGCAGGACTAGTTTTGCCTAATTTAATGCTTAAAGTTACGGTTTCCAATGGGTACCCGTCATTTAGCACGTTAAAGACAAGGTAGTTCCTGTAATTCTCCTGTGTGTGTGTTGGTGTCCAAGAAGCAGGTCCTCCCTGTCAGGCCGGACTTAAAACAGTTCAGGATGATGGCGGTAAACAGTATATCGTGGTGAGTTCCACTTGACCGACTCCTCACAAATACCTCTCCGGCTGTGGTGTTTTCCTGCCTCATTTGTAGCCCGGCCAATCCTGCGGTGGATGGATATTATGTGTCATCCAGGGACTGCTGATAGCTGGATTTGGCAGTTGAGGCTTCAATTCCTTTCTCAAACTGAAGGTATTTGACTGAGAGATTACTTTGATAGACAATAAGTGTTGACGGTCAGACTGTCACTGAGTCTTTCAGCGATGGCTTATATCTGCCGAAAAGCAGTTTTGATGATGACTACAGGCTCGCTGGCTTTGTTATCATCGTCACAGCTGTGTTTTGCAGTCACATGCTGCTGTCTGCATACTTTAAGTTATTCAGAGAGCTGTTATTCACATTCATGGTATTTTAAAGGCAGATCATTGACATAGTGCTTCTGGGTTGTTGGATTTGAGCCAACTGGATCCGATGGTCTGGATGGATTTCCTTCAAAGATTCCACAAAACAGGCCTGAGGGAGTCCTGACGTTTTAAAAATAACCATTAAAAAGGACATTTCAATTTTTTGTCATTAGAAATGAGCTAAACTCAGGACATGATTGAAATTTTAATGTGAAAATCCAGTTTGCAATTACATTTTCAATTAGAAAATAAAAATTGATGTTTCATTATAATTTTCATAAAGCGCTGAGTAACTTTTAA
>JAJHUR010092708.1:0-22284 GCA_027495735.1 Lutjanus campechanus
TGTTGCTTTCTGGCCATGCACGCGAGATGTATAATGGAGTTTCTGTTGAAGCCAAAAGTAACTATGCCCTGTTGAAGGTGGCCATGACTAGGTGTTTAGAGCCCTGCCGTAGCGATGAATGGAGTAGGGTTGCTTTTGTAGAAAGGAGGAGGTTGCCTAATGAAACGGCTCAGGAGTTTGGTAATGCCCTGCGCAGGCTAGTGGCTAAGGCTTACCCTTCTGTAGATGATCATACTCGAGACATATTGGCTAAAGACCAGTTTGTTACTCATTTTGCTGCTGGGGACGTTCGCATTAGCCTCCGCGTTGCAAAGCCCAAAACACTAGAATCGGCAATTCATTTAGCTGCTGAAATGGAGCTCCTTAGAAATTTGGAGCAAATGCATATTGTCCCTGATGCAAGAGTTAGGGAAGTGATGGAAAGCACTAATAAAACTGAGCAACGTTTTGAGGCTTTGCTAGGAGCAGTGGAAGGGCTGCGTCAGGAGGTCAAGGCGGTGCAGTCGGTAGTACAGGTATTGCAGAGGCCCTCTAGGACCGTAGCCCCTTCCCCTGCCTCCTCTTGTCCTCCCAGGAACCCTGATATTGACCCTGGGACTGGTCCTGGTGATATCCCCCGGCGTAGCGGCCGTAACAGAGCTGGTGTGTGTTGGGAGTGTGGGTGTGACAGACACCTGCGCCGTGATTGCCCATATGTGCAGGGAAACTGAAGGGGGCGGGTAAAGAGGGCCAACTGCCCGCCCCCTCGCTTGTGTCTCAGACAGTGGCCTCTACTAACAGGAAGGGCAGCCATGTAGCTGCTAAAGTGGGGGGGGTTGACCTCCTTGTGTTAGTGGATAGTGGAGCTGATAGGTCCGTGATCCCTAAGAAATTATGGACGACTATTACAAAGGGGGGATGTGAACTCGCTGAATATTTGGGTAATGTATCTGCTGCTAATGGGGGGGGCATGTGTATATCAGGGGTGTGGCAGACAGTTTGTCAGTTTGACTCCCTAGCACTAGTAGCAGAGTTTCTAGTTGCTGATGTCCCCTCCAATGATATTTTGCTGGGCTTTGATTTTTTGTCCAAGTATGGGGCAGTGATTGATTATAAAGAGAGAATCTTTCGGTTGATGGGGAAAACCTTACCCTTGTTGTTCCAAGAAGATCCTGCGACACCACGTACTGTAGTCATAAAATCTGATACTGCAGTCCCACCCCGAAGCGAAGCTATACTTCCTGGTGTAGTCACAAGCCTACTCCGTGACTGTGTAGAAGGTATGCTGGAGCCCTCAATGTCATTGTCTGACCATTGCAATGTTCTGGTGGCCCGGGTAGTTTGTCAGGTAGAACAAGGTGTTGTCCCAGTACGTGTGATTAACGTTACAGATGACGAGCTGGTGTTGAGGGAAGGCATGAAAGTGGGGACTTTGCACACAGACATTGAGGTGGGAGGGGTCTTGGAGGAGGCTGGAGGAGACAGTAGGAGCATGGGGCCTAAGTCCTCCTGGTCAGTAGATTCCCTCATTCAACAGTTGGGTCTGGATCAGAAAGGGTTGGGGACTTCAGAGCAGCAAGCTATTCGTGACCTGTTGTACAAACATTTGTCAGTTTTTAGTACAGGTGATACAGATCTAGGAAGGACCCCCCTTGCAATGCACAATATTGATACTGGTGAGGCCCAACCTGTTAAGTTACATCCACGTCGAGTTCCTCTCCATTTACAGGAGGAGTGTGCTGAACATATAAAACAGATGCAGGCAAGTGGGATCATTCAGCCTTCATGTAGCCCTTGGGGTGCGCCGGTGGTCCTTGTAAGGAAGCGGGATGGGGGGCTCCGTTTCTGTGTTGATTACCGTAGGCTAAATGATCTCACCAGAAAGGATGCCTACCCCCTTCCTAGGATCGATGATGCTCTTGATAGCTTGCATAAAGCTTGTTGGTTTTCGACCCTCGACCTGGCCAGCGGTTACTGGCAAGTTGAAATTGATCCCAAAGACAGGCATAAGACAGCGTTTGTAACTCGACAGGGGCTGTTTGAGTTTAATGTGTTGAGTTTTGGCCTGTGTAATGCGCCAAGCACATTTCAAAGGCTCATGGATGTGGTCTTGGCCGACCTGCAGTGGACCACTTGTTTGGTCTACCTGGATGATATCATTGTGTTTGGCCGCACATTCATGGAGCATCTGTCTCGTTTGGATGAAGTGTTGCTTAAGCTGCGCCAGGCCAACCTCAAAGTGAAACCCACCAAGTGTAACCTGTTTTCCACTCAGGTTCAATATCTTGGCCACATCATTTCAGCCGAAGGGGTTAGAGCAGATCCAGCTAAGGTGCAGGTTGTGAAAGAGTGGCCAGTACCTAAAAATCAAACAGAAGTGAGAAGTTTTGTAGGGCTAGCATCATACTACAGACGGTTCATAAAGGGATTTGCAGAGCTGGCCCGCCCCCTTCACCAGCTGACAGAGAAGGGAAAGCGCTTTAAGTGGTCAGAAGCTTGTCAGAAAGCGTTTGAACAGCTCAAGGGTAGGTTGATCTCCGCCCCAGTGTTGGCTTATCCAGATCCTACAAAACCTTTCATTTTGGATACAGATGCCAGTGATGTAGGCATTGGTGCAGTTTTGTCACAGGAGAAGGATGGAGTTGACCATGTTGTAGCCTATGCGAGCAGGGCGTTAACAAAGCAGGAAAGGAAGTATGCTACCACGAAAAAAGAGTTGCTAAGTATGGTGACTTTCACCAGGTACTTTAAGCACTACTTGTTAGGGAAGGAGTTTATACTGCGCACAGACCATAACTCTCTCAGGTGGCTACATAACTTTCAGGGCTTGGAGGGACAGTTGGCTAGGTGGGTGGAGCAGTTGGCTAGCTTTCAATATAAAATCGTCCATAGGCCAGGGAAAGCACATGCTAATGCCGATGCCCTTTCTAGGCTACCTGCTTTTCTAGGTAAAGGCCCAGAGGTCAGCCAGACTGAAGTCGTCAACGTGGGGCAGTCCCTCCAAGAGTCATGTGTGTGTGCTGTGCAGGAGGGAAGGTCTAGAAAACAGGCAGGTCTGGATTGGGCTGATGATGAAATAGCAAAGGCCCAGAGGGAGGATGCAGAACTACGGCTGCTGATTGACAGTAAGGAAAGGGGGCTGAGCCTTCCAGAAGATGCAGCCCTACAAAAGTATGCCCCTGTGTGGTCACAGTTACAGGTTAGAGATTTGCGTTTGGTAAGGGTACCTCCCTCAAATTCAGATGCTGCATCGCAAGTGCAGGTGGTCCTCCCCCAAGCCCTGATCCCCAAAGTTCTGGCACAGTTGCATGATTCTCCTACGGGCGGCCACTTAGGGATACAGAAGCTGCAGGGGAAGGTGAAGGATCGCTTTTACTGGTTGGGGTGGTTTGGTGATGTCAAACAGTGGTGTAGGCAGTGTGTAGATTGCGCCTCCCGAAAGGTTCATGGTCGCCCCCCTTGTGCCCCACTTCAGACATCGATCGTGTCCCGGCCATATGAAAGGGTGGCACTTGACATTCTAGGCCCTTTGCCAGAGACAGTGGGTAAAAATAAATATGTTTTGGTCATAGGGGACTATTTTTCAAAATGGACAGAAGCATTTCCCCTGCCAAACCAGGAAGCTCGCACTATTGCTAAGGTGCTAGTGGAGGAGTGGGTCTGCAGGTTTGGGGCCCCACGTAGCATTCATTCAGATCAGGGACGGTCTTTTGAGTCTACTTTGTTCAAAGAATTGTGTCAGCTTCTAAATATTCACAAAACAAGGACTTCGCCATATCACCCCCAGTCGGATGGTCTCATTGAGCGATTTAATCGCACGTTGCTGTCCATGCTGTCACTATTTGTGGAAGAAAATCAGTCCAATTGGGACACCTTATTGCCATATGTGATGATGGCATACCGTAGCAGCAGACATGCTAGTACAGGTTTTACTCCATATAAGGTGTTGTTTGGACGAGAGATGATCCTCCCAGTGGATGTAATGTTAGATGTAAGAGCTGGGGAGGAATTTCCTTCAGTTAGTGCTTATGTCAGTCATTTAGTGGAGACATTGTCCACTGTAGTGGGGGCAGTAAAGAAGCATCAGGCTAAAGCTTCTAGCCAACAAAAGACCAATTTCGATTTTAGGGTAAACTTCCAGTATTATTCCGAAGGGGAGCTTTTATGGGTTCGGGATAAGACTAGGAGGAGAGGACTATGCCCCAAGCTCCAGAGACGCTTTAAGGGCCCCTTTAAGGTTGTAGAAAGGGTCACAGAAGTGTTGTATAGGGTAGCGCCAGTAGGAGGGGGGGCAGAGACTGTGGTGCATTTCAACCGCCTTAAACCTTATGTTTCTTCCTGCCCAGGGCCGTCACTAACCCAGGACGACAGTGTATCGGGTCCAGGGCAGGTGGAACGGAGTCCTGCTGATGTTCCCCTGCATAGGCCACCACCGCCACCAGATTGTGACACACCTCTTCCACAACCTGTAGTGAATGGAGACCAGCAACGAGCAACAGATGGCTGCGATGGAGGAATGGACACCACGGAGACCTTGGAAGGACATCGTGGGACGCCATCGTTTCCGCCTGGAAAGGGGGGCCCTCAGGGTGGATCTGCACGGGGAGGACGTCCTGTGCGTGAGCGGAGGGCACCTGGTTGGTTGGGTGATTATGATGTGACATGTTGACTCGAGGGCGAGTTCTCTTCGTTAGGGGAGGGAGGAGTGTAGTGAGGAAATGAGGGGGAGGGTCACTCTCTCCCTGTTTGAGTGTGGGGAGGGATTCCCACAGACCTGATGACTGATGACTCTCACCTGTGCTCGGACTGGGTGGAGGAGCACGCTGTCTCAAATATGGGCAGATGATGGCTGGACGGCGCGTGAGAAAGACGGGACTGTTGTTTGTGGCTGCGGCACCGTGGTGGGTGGGTGCTGTTCGCAACTTTTAGTGTTGCCGGCAGTGAAGACAGTTAAGTAGGAAAGCCGTTCCTGTGTTAGGAGGGGAGGCTGGATGCCTCCTTTAGATAGCGAGGGACTGGGGTGTAGAAGGTGCCTTTGCAGTGTGAGCGGATCTGCAACCTGCCTGTCCAACAAGTGCCTCACGCCGCCTCGCCGCTGCAAGCAAGCCGTCTGCCGTCACTGCCTTGTCCGGGCCGCATTGACTGTCTCTCCACATGCGTGCTTCCTGACTCTACGGGAGGACCCATGCTTACACCCCACGGGGGGGTGTCGTCGCCAGGCCGGCGAGATAAGTCTCACATCTAATTCTTAATGTTATGTCTTATTTTTGTGTTTTGTTATAGGGTACCCGTTGTTTGTGATATTGTAGATTTTAGTGATTTGACACCCTGCCAGGGCCCCATTTCGAGGCAGCATTTGTGACTTTGTTAGCCCTCTGCCTCCCCCTATGGGTTGAAGTGGGTTTGACCTGCCTACAGTTTGGAGCAGTTTAATTGGTTGCTGTGTATTCCAATATTGTGTCTTAGTGTGTAGAGTGCTATTTGCTGTTGTGTGCAGTGATCCTTGTGGGGTGTGAGCGAGGTTATCTTAATTCACTTGCAGTGTTGAGTGCTTAAGGGTCGTGGGGGGGTTGCAAGTTATTTAGTGACTACTGTTAATGGGGATTCCTGTGTGGGTTTGTCTTATAGCTTTTATGAATTTATATTGTCAATAAAGGTTATTTTTGTATTATATTCCTGTCTCCTGGGGTAAATGTTCTCTTGCCTCTGACACCGGACCAGACCGGATTAACAAAGGTGGTGGCAGCTTTACGCTATCTTAAATCTTCAACAAGAAACAAATATTACAGACACTTTTCATCAGCTGCGCTTTTCACATCCATCTATTATCATTTATTATATTTTAAATAATATTTTAATGGCCGTATGAACTCAAATAATAATGAATTTATGACAGAAACACAGAAAATAAACACCTCAATGAAACATGTGTCTGAGCAAATTATAAAAGGGTCGGTACCACTTTAATATCTGTTAAAAACTCACCCCTTCCTGAAAAACAGAGATGTCACAATACTGGAAATTTAGTGGTTGATACAAGTAGCAGGGAAATTCCAGGATTCTCATTACGCAATTTGATACCGCAGCCAAAAACTCCGAGGGATGTTTACTAAGCCCGACACAGATCACCGTCAGAGGAGCATGTGTGGAAGGTAATGGAGCGGAAAAGTGATTTCTGCTGCTTAACTGTGGATACAAGTGGAACTCAGAGTGGAGCAGTAGTTTATGTTTACTGGCAGGGTGACAGACCATTAGACCATTAGAAATATTTATTCAAAATTCTAATGTTTAATGACAGATGACTGATCGGTAAGGAGTCAGGACAGCAGCATACTTTTGACAAAGTAGGTCTAAAGCAGGGGTCTGCAGCCTGCAGCTCCAGAGCCTCATGTGGCTCTTTCCCCCCTCTCTAGTCTCTCCATGTGGCTTTTACAAAAAATATTGATATGGAAAAGACTAAGAGTTATTTTTTAGCATTTTAATTTTTATCTATCCATCTATCTTTTTTTTAATTTTTTTTTAACATAAAGTGATTCTTACATTCCCCAACTGTAAAAAATGTGCAGCCTATACACCAAATAACAAAATGGTTCACTTTTTCATCAAATAAAATGCGTGTAATATTTGTTATCCCACATCTATGGCTTGGCACATTTTCCTCTAAAGCTAGTTAGCTATGGATGCCAAATTGGAAAATAAATAAAAGTCTCAAAGGAAAAGGCTCTTTTGAAAGTAAAGGCTGATGACCTCTGGCCTAAACATGTCATGGTACATATTTGGCTTCAAAGCAAAAATGACAGTTAGGTGTTAGGTAGCATAAAGTCTGCATGCACAGGGAGAAACAGCTAGTCTGGCTCTGTCTGAAGTTAAAAAAAAATCTGTCCAAGAGAGACTTTATTAATTAATGTGAGGATTTACGGGATGTTGCATGTGGGTGTTACAGGCCAAGAAATTATTCCAGAATGAAACTCCCTGCAAAAGTCTTTCAATTAATAAAGCATAGGCTAAAAAATCTGTCAGGCACTGTTAATACCTGTAAAAGGGCCTAGAGGAGCCAATCCATAGCTAAACGGCAAATATGAAGCCAATAGATCAAAAAGTGATAAACTGAATATTAGTTTAGTTAACATTAATAAAACTGTACATAAGTGTAAAAAAAATTCACTGGTTCTTGTGTCCCATCAGGTCCTTCTGCAAAGCATCTCTTTGGTGCTGATCATCATGTCGATCCTGGAGCTTTGTGTCGTCATCAGCTCTGCTGTTTTGGGCATCAAGTCTCTGACGAGGGCTAAAATGGGAGGAAACAAGGTGCAGTCTGTGAAATATGTTCTTTCTTGTTAAAATTTTATATATCCAGGATGACTGAGTGAGTTGTTCAACTCCATCAATTCAGCGGTTTATTCCATTATTTGTTACTCCCTTTGCCAAAACTGCAGTTCATGAACTCTTGTGCGTTTATGCTTTTTGGGCCTCCTCAAATTCAGCTGCAATTAAAAATCCCTTTACTCGTCTTTTGTATTGAGTTACACTGTATTGTCAGAATTCCCTGATATTTTGTGCACACAGTAAAGTGTCCTCTGGGATGCCCATACAGTGGACAAATAGCACATTGGTGTCCTACTGGATATAACTGGTGCCCTCTTTATGTTTTTCACCCCTGTCCCTCAGATAGCCTGCATCCGCCACTGATTTTATACTGTATTTACATGTTGCTGCAAGGTGATATTCCTCTTTTTTGTTTGATGAAGCTGTGCCCTATTTCTAAGCGTTTCCCAAACATGAACCTGAACCTTTTCCCTGAAGCATTTCACTTGGCCTGTGTAGCAAACCCCAGCCAGACAATGGTGAAGCGTATGTTTCAAAAAGCATTTATTTATGTTCAGCCGTCAGCCTTTTTCGGAACACAAATTCACTTAACCTTTCAGTCACCCCTTTCTTCAGGAAACACCGTAAGAGTTACAGGAAAGATAAACATAAAACAAAAACAAATAATAAACATAAATGAGCTCTTACAAGTGTATCTACAGACCTTAATAAGAGTCATTTACAGCCTGTGAGCTTTATTGTTTGTGTGTTTTTCTCTCCAGAGCACTGATGACCCAGTTCACTACAAACTGCCCCTGCTGAAGGAGGTCGCCACTATCACAGCATGAAATAAATAAAATAAAATAAATGCTCTCTGCAGTGCTATCAAGAGTTGAAATCCTATGTATTTGTTTAAAAAGAGGCTTCAATTATGATATATGTGTCTAGGTGCTTTTGAGATTGTCATATAATAATGATGCCTTCAAGGGATACATGTTACAAGTTGGTGTGCTTTTGTACTGCTCTGTAACAACTATGGTCTTCAATAAAATGAGGTTGTGCTGGGGTAACTTAGACTCATGGTCTCTAAACTTCTTGTTCTCTTATGTTATGAGTATTCACACCATTATCTTTGTGTTTGAATGACCAGTAAAGCCTTGAACCTGGAATCAGTTTCTCATGTTTCGTCATGATCGGGGGAGGAACTTCTGGGAAGAGGATTGTTGAAGTTTGTTCTGGTTTTGCTTCCACCTTTTCCAAACAATAACTGCGCAGTCACACAGGTTTTGTCAGTTGGAGCAACATTGCTTAGGTTTTGCTTCTTGTCTAACAGAAGCAAAAAGGTGAGTCTTTATTTTATGTTTGCTTTGTAAAGTTAGTTAATAAAAGTTTAGCCAATTCTTATGGTGCTGCCTATGTGAACTCACCCATTAAAGCATGTTTGGTTCTCCGCTGTCAGTGTGGCCTCGACCCCCATAGCTGTAACATTAATTATAGTCATGAGTGTAATGAGTATTACTACACTGTACTACAATGATTGCAATGATTGTTATGGTATTATAATGTTATCATATTGTTTTATTATATCCTTACTATTATTATATCACATAATGGATTATATCATATATTTATTATCAGCCAGAGCATTAGTTTTCCTTTCTCCTCTTAATACATAAAGACTGTTATGATAATATTATATTATAATATTGTTTTATGTATTGCTACTATAATTACATCTCATAATGGGCTACATCATATATTTAGCTATACATTATTATTATTATTATTATTATTATTATTATTATTAGTAGTAGTAGTAGTAGTAGTATTTTATTTTTTCTAATCTACACTATCACTGCCTCACATCACAGGATCACTGCCTTCCATACAAAGAAATATAGAAAATATGTGTTTTTGATTTTGGGGTGATGTTAATTCTACAACACATCCTCCTCCTTACCATCATTGTCATCATCATCATCAAAGAACAACAGCCACCGAAGAACAATGAACACCATCACTGCTATCTTGCAACTGGTTTTCAGAAAATAAAAATGATGAGGAGTTAATACTTTAAAGCTAGTACAAGGAAATTTGATGTGTTAATTCTGGAGGACAAATGTGGTAGTATTTCATCCACCATAACAATAAAATATTAGGCCAAAAATAAAATGACTCACTTTAACTTATATATATATTTATATAGATATAGATATATAGATATATACATAAATAATAACTTGTAATAGCTTTAATGAGCACCTGAACCTCTGATGTCTATACACTCCTGCCATTACTTTTTCGCGTATTAGGATGCTGCTAAAATTCTACTTTTTACTGTAAATATATAGTACATGCAATTGATAATTTAATTTGAATTGGTAACTCTATACAGCTGTTTATTTGCTGATTTTATGTTTTCTTTTTTCTTGCTTACATTACACACCTATGGTGTTATTTCTTTATTTCGACAAATCTTTGTTTATTGTTTTAGTTGTTTTTTCTTTGTGGAAATGATGTACTGTCACGCAGGGTGGGATGGAACGGCAGGTCAGTGATCATCAAAAACGTGATTGAATGTATCGCCCTCATTTTAGAGGAGCAAAGTCATTGTGTTATCCCTATATTATCAAAAAAACAATACCAAGATTATTAAAAAAGTTAAAAGGCTGATCTTAAGTCAACTTAAGCTGATCATTTGAGACTGTTTCATAACCAATTAAAAACTCCTTGTAGCAGCTTTAATGTTAATATTCAAGTTTATGGTTAAAGAAACCACAAAAAACACAATCTGATTGAACAGATTTAAAGTTTCAACACTCTCTTTGTCTCTTTCAGTCTACAGGAGCAGGCAGGATGTCTGTGACCATGGCCAGGACTGATGGGGTCACTGTGTTCACTTTGACCTCTGACCCCCAAAGTTCTTATCCTCCACTGTGCCAAATCCTCAAGGGTCTTTGTTACAGCCCACATGCTGCTCTGTGTCTCAGCACCTGAGGAAGGTCCAGGGAACTTCTCAGTCAGTTCTGGGGGTGAGTTACCGTGAAGTTGCTCCATGTCACTCTAAGAGAGTTTTTCCATCACATTGCCACAGATGCCTTCATATGATGTCTGTTTGGAAAGTGAAGTTACATTTACAAACACTATTAAACTGACAGAAAGTGATCACAGTATGTTGATCCTGCAGTTACACTGAGGGGCTGGTTTCACAGAGACAGACTTTGAATATGGCTTAGATATAACAGATAGACAGACTTCAGATAGATGTCTAAATGCATCTGTGGCACAAAGCAGTTTAGTTCTTGAATATCTTCAGTAGGACTCATCATGTAGTCATTTAAGTTGAAAGGGCTGTACCTCAATTTGACCTTGAATTTTGATGTCCAGTAGACTGTTCAACATCTAATAGTCCACTCAATATGTACTCACCCCTATGCTGATGTGAGGATGGGTGAAGATCTTCAGTTTCAGACATTTCAGCTAAAAACATGGTGTAAATGTCTTCTTTTGTGGTTAAATTTTAATGTCGCGGCTCACTTTTTATCCGTGGTCGCCATTCACTGCCATTAGCTGCAACCCTGTTTTCTGCTGAAATTTCAGGATTGTTTTGTGAAATGAAGATCTTCACCCATCCCCACATCGGCATAGGTGTGAGTACATAGTGAGTGGACTATTATTCTGCGGTGGAATATCTCTTTAAATTCCATCATTTTTAAGATCTTTGGACATCTTTTTGAAATTTCTTAATGGCAGAGTCAACCCCTCTTATGTAAATGATGAGCCAAGATCATACAAGTCACCCAGTACTCTAATTCTACTGTCAAACCACAATTTCCAGATTACAGGTCAGCGACCTTTACACAACTTGTGGTTTAAAATACAGATGTTTGTTGTTCGTGCTGTGTTTCATGCTCCACAGGCTCTGCATATCATGGTTGGTTTGCTCTACATCGGCCTTGGGGTGATCCTTCATTCATTTCGCGAACGTTGGTCGTGGACAATTCAATTAATGGGGGTTCCTTATTGGCTAGGAGCAGTGGTAAGCAAGCTAATGCTGTATTTCTTTTTTTTAAAATGTTCCTTTTCCTTGCAAAGTTTATATATTTAGTACCAAGTCTCTCCAAAAGCTAAAATGCAGCTATATATTACTGTATTGGAGCTGTTTAGTTGATTCAAAGGAGATCCACCTGACAGCTTTTCCCATAATGAGTTGCACCGTCATGTTTCTACAGTAGTCCAGAACGGACAAAACAAACATTGGTTCTAGAGGAAGCCTTTCACATTTTCTTTGAGTTCCGTGGTCTGTGACTTCTTAGGCATCCTCAGAGTTGGGAATACTGCAGCCAGCTAGCAGGGGGCAATCGCAATGTTTTGGCTTCACTTTTAGGGAGCTGTCATGTCATCTCCTTCATGCAACCATGCTGCTGGATGCCACTAAATATATATACATATATATATGTATAGATACACACACACATATATACACTGCTCAAAAATTTTTTAGGAACACTTCAAAAATGCATCAGATCTAAATGGGGGAAAAATAATCTTGGATATCTTTCCTGATAATGAGTAGGTGATGTATTAGCAACAAAAGGATGCCACATAATTTGATGGAAATGAAAATGATCACCCCATAGTGGGGTGAAATCAAAGGCACCCCAAAAATGAAAGTGAAAAAATGATGCAGCAGACTGGTCCATTTTGCCAAAATGTCATTGTAGCAACTCAAAATGATACTCAGTAGTTTTTGTGGCCCCACGTACTTGTATGCATGCCTGACGTCATCGGGGCATGCTCCTAATGAGATGACAGATGGTGTCCTGGGGGATCTCCCAGATTTGGACCAGGGCATCACTGAGCTCCTGGACACTCTGAGGAGCAACCTGGCGGTGCCGGATAGACCTAAACATGATGTCCCAGAGGTGTTTAGGTCAGGTGAATGTGGGGGCCAGTCAATGGTATCAATTCCTTCATCCTCCAGGAACTGCCTGCATACTCTAGCCACATGAGGTCGGGCATTGTCGTGCACCAGGAGGAACCCAGGTCCCACTGCACCAGCGTAGGTTCTGACAATGGGTGCAAGGATTTCATCCCGATACCTAATAGCAGTCAGGGTGCCATTATCTAACCTCTACAGGTCTGTGCGTCCTTCCAGGGATATGCCTCCCCAGACCATCACTGACCCACCACCAAACTGGTTATGCTGAATGATGTTGCAGGCAGCATAACGTTCTCCACGTCATCTCCAGACCCTTTCACGTCTGTCGCATGTGCTCAGGTTGAACCTGCTCTCATTGGTGAGGAGTACAGGGCGCCAGTGGCGCACTTGCCAATTCTGGTGGTCTATGGCAAATGCCAATTGAGCTCTACAGTGCTGGGCAGTGAGCACAGGGCCCACTACAAGATGTCGGGCCCTCAGGCCACCCTCGCGGAGTCTGTTTCTGATTGTTTGGTCAGAAACATTCACACCAGTGGCCTGCTGGAGGTCATTTTGTAGGGCTCTGGCAGTGCTCATCCTGTTTCTCCTTGCACAAAGGAGCAGATACCGATCCTGCTGAGGGTTTAAGGACTTTCTACGGCCCTGTCCAGCTCTCCTAGAGTAACAACCTGTCTCCTGGAATCTCCTCCATGCTCTTGTGACTGTGCTGGGAGACACAGCAAACCTTCTTGCAACAGCACGTATTGATGTGCCATCTTGGAGGAGTTGGACTATTTCTGCAACCTCTGTAGCGTCCAGGTACCGCACCATACTATCAATAGAGATGTTGATCCAAGCCAAATGAAAAACTATAGCAGTAAAAAGTCAGTCAGTGAAAAATCAGCCAGAAGAGATGAGGAGGGAAAAAAATATCAGTGGCCTCAACCTGGAAAACCACTCCAGTTTTGGGGGCTGTCTTATTGTTGCCCCTCTAGTGCACCTGTTGTTTATTTCATCAACAACAAAGCAGCTGAAACTGATTAACAACCCCCTCTCCTACTTAACTGACCAGATCAATATCCCAGAGGTTTGACTGATAGGTTGCTATACTCTGATTAAAAAGTGTTCCACTAATTTTTTTGAGCAGTGTATATATGTATATAAAAATAAGGATTTAATAATTGTGACATGGCCCTATTGCAAAAAAATCTTGCTACAAAAAGATTTTGTAACACATTTTCATGATCAATTTTATGATGTCAGTCAATTCACAAATGCAATTTATACAAATTCTACATCTTCAGACAACTTTAACTTAAACTCAGATGGGTTGCATGATTTTGATCGTGACTGTATATGAATTTTAGAGTTTGTGTGGGAGAAGGAAATTGAAAGATTTTGTTTTCTGTCCTTTCTTTAGTTTATATTATTTGGCATCGTGAACATTGTGTCTGAGAAGCGCCCCAGTCCATGTCTGGTGAGTAGTTCAGCTTTATAACATCCTCATGTTGTCATATATTCTTGTTTTTTTTACTTTATTTCAAGACAGATAAAATGGAGGGTTTTGAACTTTCAAACATCACATATTCCTCAACAATATACGCACCCACATTGTCTCTTGTGTATCCAGTGTGTATTTTCTTTTGAGAGAGCTGAATATAGGTTCAATGTCTTGCTCCAAGGTTCTTAAAATGAATACCAACCACCAGCTGTTTCCACTGCAGGAATATAAAACTATTAGTGTAGAAGAGTGAAATAGTCTGTGAATTTTTAAATTTCATGATATGTACTGTACACTGTTTACTGCCTGGTGTGTTTTTGTGTTTGGTTGCACATAAACTGACAACTCTTGTGTTTTAGGTCATCGTCAATGTGATTCTGAATCTGGCAGGAGTTGCTTTTGCCATCACAGCCATCGTCTTCTCCAGCTCCATGATAGGAGACATGTGGTTGTGGTCGATGTGTGATGATTATGGTTACAGATACAGTTCACGCTACAATCGGCCAACTCCATCTCCTCAGGAGGAGCTCATGAAGGAGAAATGTTATGAGGCCAGAAACCTGGCTCTGGTGAGTGTGAAAATATCATCTCAGCAGTCAAAATAGTGATGAGTGAGAAATAGACGACTTTAATCATTTATTAATATTGTCTTTAAAGTTACCATGCACGATTACCATCTACAGACTTTATTTAAAAAGTTTCTTATGATGAACCTCTGAACATTTACATCAGACCTCACAGAGAATGAACTAATAAATAAAAATGATAAAATGATCAGGTGATGAATTCATTATTCATCAACAAAAAATAATTCACCAGCAGTTTTAATTATTGATTAATTGTTTGAGTCAGTGTTTCTCAAACTTTTTACATGGCATATCACCTCAGAAATATTAAGCTCTCCAAGTATCACCATTATCACTGATGTTAAAATACTGTAGCGTGGTCCAAACCTGTGAAGCTGCAGACAGTTCAGGCAGGAGGGAGGTTTATTACTAATAAGATGATGTGATGTTGACTGTCGTCAGCCACACTGCCTTCACAGTGAGACAGTGGATCAATGACTGAGTGAATACTTATTTACAATATTTATAGTATTTACAATTATTATATGTAAACTCCAAAAGGAACCTTTTTTGATGAAACAGTTTGTCAAGGGTTCTTTGTAGGATTAAGAGTTCCATTAAGATTCCTTTTCATCCAAAGAACCCTTTTTGGAAGAAAGAGTTCTTCAAGGATTGTTGAAATCCTTGAAGAACTCCTCAATCAAGGGATTGTCAAAGGTTCTTTGTACCATAATATAAAAGGTACTTGGGAGAACCCCCTGGCTGGAATCTAAATAAAACTCTTGGAATATAAAAAGCTGTTCTTTAGAACCCTTTGGGTGAGTTCTAGGTAAAGCTCTTGGAATATAATCGGGCTCTCAGTAGAACACTCTGGGTGGGTTTTTGTTAGCACCTTTTGAAGGTGGAAAAGTTCTGGTTAGAACCCCCAGAAAGGATTGTGGGTAGAACCATTACACTATTGAAGGGTTCTGTGTAGAACTATTCATAGGAGGTTCTAGGTGAAACCTGTCACAAATAATGATTTTTTCCTGTCAGGATTTTAATGTGCTTGCAGCAGCAGCCTCAGGCAGACAATCAGAAGCAGACAGGTTACTACTGCAAGAGGAGTAAAGTTAAAGTTACGCAAAGTTATGTTGTCATGTATGTAAAGTCCCAAAATGAACACTAAGTGGACAACTTTATTACTTCAATCCAATTATTTCAACCTGATTTGCTTTGAATGATTCTTATGTGAAGTCCTAAAGGACTGTTCAGGTATAAAGCACACTGATCTGCTCTGAGTCGCTCTGTTCACTCAGCAGCAGCTAACCCAGTATGAGATGATTCATGGATACAAAGTCAAACATCAGAAAAGCATCGAAGCAATAAGAACGTGTGACTGTAAATACTATGGAGCCATTTGGTTACAGCTATCAAAATAAAACATGTTTATGTGAGATAAAGTTCTTTGCAGTGGCAATACAGCTGTGTTTTGTGTCCCACCAGATGCTTCTGAGAGGCATCAACTCTGTGCTGATCGTCCTGGCAGTCCTGGAGTTCTTTGTCTCCACCAGCTCTCTGGTCCTGGGGATCAAGGCTCTGTGCAGCAGTGAGAAGAGAGAAGACAAGGTAGAGTCTGCACAATCAAATCTGACTGTTGGACCTGTTGTTTATCCAGGAATATCACACTTAATACCACTTCGCTCTGAAAAATAATTTGAAAATGTAAATGAAAGTTGTCGGAGCATAAAAACCAATGATCTGTTGATCTTTATAAATCACAGCTTCTTAGTCTCACAATGGCAAAACTGTCCATGTAAGAAATGTGCTTAAATCCACAGAATCTTAACACCCCTAGTCCTAATATTTGAACATGGCCATTGTGTTATGAACCCTTGGTCGTAATTAGGGGTGGGCGGTATTGGCGGTATAACGGTAGAAACGATATGAATTTGGCCAACGGTAGAGATTTTGACTATACCGGCCTACCGCGATATAAAGAAGTAATCAGGTTAGCAGGGAGAATTTTTAATGTTTGTTTCTTTATCAGGGCTGTCAAAGTTAATGCAAATACCTTTTAACGCTAATTTTTTTAACGCGCGCTAACGCACGTTCTGTTATATTGGCCTGATCAATAGTTTGGATCAGCAGCTGGAAATGAATCAGCTGACAGCTGCGAGCTTCTGTCACCCGACAATGTAAACGGGCTCGTCTGTGTAAGCGACTGGCTCAGCGCACGTCGACTTGATATAAAAAACTTTCATGATCATGAATCATGTTACTAACGTGCACGTCTGTGGTGCGTGATTTTTTTACTCTAAGTCCGATTTTTGCATTTTTAAATACTTAATTATTTCATGCCGATCAATCGGCATGAAATAATTGGCAGGAGAACAGACGGCAGGAGAGACGAGCTGCGGGGGGACAGGGGGAGGGGGGGACTGAAGTCGCGTGTGTGACGCTGGTCCCCTCTACAAAAACGTTTGTGACTGCGCTGTATTATTACAAGTCATGATGAAGAGTCCAGACTCTGTCTCTCCTCTTCATCTCCTCGGTGTGTGTCTGTGTGCAGTTTGTTGTCTGCTGTGGTCTAAAACATCCTCACTGATGTAAACTGTCAGAGTGACACTGATGTAAATGATCCTGCTGCATTAATACAAAAACATGAATATCCCGCATCGTTTGATCATTATATTGACTGAGCTGAATAAAGGTGAGGATTTTTCTCACCACAATATTTTATTAAAGAAATAAACTATTATTAAATAAATAAATAAATAAATGCATATAACCTTTTCCTAAAATACTGTTTTTAATTTTGTGTTACATTGTTTGGAGAAAGATCCGTTACACAGCTTCAAAATTACTTAAATTTTTTTTACTAGGTTTTGAAGTGTGTTTATTCTGCTGCAATGTATCTGCTATGTGAGTATGTTCAGAAACAGTCATTTTGACATATATACAGAAGAAATCGTTACCACACATGCTTCAAATTATAAAGCAATATAAATTTGAGGCCATATCACCCAGCCCTACTTCCATTATAAGTTTTACACCACGACATTTATACCGCGATATATACCGTTACCGTGACGGGATTCAATTTATACCGTGATATGAATTTTGGGTAATACCGCCCAGCCCTAGTCGTAATCTGACCTCTAACTTTTCAGATTCCACCTCACTCACCAAATTGTTGACATGAAATCGTCTCAATAGTTCCATGTCAGTCACAACTCCATTAGAGTTTTTAGGATAAGCTGACACAGGAATAGTTGGACATAAATGAGAGAAACCCATCCCCTGATTGTTGTGGTGGTCAACAAATTCCAAGGTCTTTTCCAGTTTAAATGCATAAAATACAATCACTTTTGAGCTACTGGGAGACCAAATCCTCTGGTCAGTCAGGTGAACATTCATGCTGTGACTTTACTGATCAACAATCAGCGTCATTACATAGAAAAACATCAAAGAAATGGGGCTTAGTGAGTGTCTTCCTCCATCAAAGTGGATGATTGATTCCACTGAGTGGTTGAAGATGGTGTAACCTGACATATACAAGAACTTTATTAAATATACAGGTGACTGGAAACAGTGCAGTTGATGATTGTATGTAATGTGTGAATATGTGCTATTTTTAAAGGTTTGGAGTGTTCACACCTTTTTATTTTAGTTTTCTGATATTATTTTTCTCTTTTAGAGCCCTGATGACCCAGAACTCTACAAATCACTGCTGGAGGAGGTCACCAGTAAACCTACAGTCTAAATGAAAATCTGCTTTGTGCTGTTAGTTACCAGCCTGGGACCAGACGAATCTGCCAAGCTCATGTTTTCAATTGCTTTGATAGATTCATATTTGTGAATTATTCTGGCGATACCAGGCTAATCTGCCTAATCTGTTACTATAATCCTGTGCAGTTACACCACTGATTGTATGTACTGTAATGTCAGTGATTTACACAGATTATCTGGTACAATCTCTGCCAAACTTCTGGTCTTTTCCCACAAATTTGTTTATTTTTTGGTAATAATCTGCTCTTTATCATACATGCTACTGTCCATTTCATTCTCTGATGATGTTTTTCAAAAAAGTGTTCCTGTTTATTATGATTTTGTATCTAGTAATGTGCCTTACAGACAGTGTGTTTGTAGGTAAAAGGGAACCTCCCTTTTCATGAGCATGTGTGTGACACTGATGTAGTTTGACTGTTTTTCTGGCAGTGCAGGAAAACTGTGTAAACTGCATTTTTCAACATTGTAGTGAGATAAATTTCACAGATTATTAATTAAACAGTTAAATAAGAGATATAAATTCTACAGGGGTTGTGCTGGGGACATTTAGACTCATGATCTCTAAACTTCTGGTTACAGCCATGCTTATCTCTGCCACCTTTTCATTGTTTTAGGCTGTAAATAAAAATCTGAGTATTCACACTATTATCTTTGTGTTCAGCTGAATGATCAGCAGAGGGTTAAGTTTCTTTTAGCGTCATGATCGGGGGAGGAACTTCTAGGAACGGATTTGTTGATGCTTCTCTTCCTGCATCAAATGTGTCAGACAGGTTTTGTCAGGCAGAGCACAATTGTTTAGGTTTTGCTTCTTGTCTAACAGAAACAAAAGGTAAGTCTTTATTTTATGTTTTATTTGTCAATTTAGCAAAATAAATTTGAGTCAGTCCTTAAGAGATATCATGGTCTTGTGCTGCATGTGTGAACTCATCCATCGAAGTCATTTATTGATCAGCAAGTTCGTCCGCTGCTGTTTGATTCTCCTGCTCTCATTTATTGTACTTAAATAACCACAAGAGACAGATTTTGAAAAGAAAAGAGTCTCAATCAAAGCAGCAGGGCCCAGGGGCGGACTGGGGCAAAAAAGCAGCCCGGGAATTTTGTAGTTGACTGGCCCACTCTCCAGGGGACGGGGTGGAGATGCCAGTGGTTTAACAAACATGTTGGACTGTAAGTGGGAGACAAAAAAATATGCATGTAAACATTATTGAAGGGATAATGACACATGCTTTAACCTGAGGCATTGATTATAACACAACTGTAACATTTTTTGTTTGTTAAAATAGTGAGTCTGCAATAGTTGTTTAATAGTGTGAAGACTGGTGAATATGTAAGTCACACTAATAATAATCCTAACATAATAGTAAACATGTCATAACGTATACACTATTGTGGTGTTAAGCATTGCACACTTTTAATGACTGTTTTAGTCATTACTCTAGATGATTTAAAAAATAAAAATGCTATGTATGTATAGGAGATATGAAGAGAGACATTTGGGTGGAAGTTTTGTGTAATTCCCAGATAAAAAGGTGAAATAAAGCTGTATTACAATTAACAGTAATATAGGTATTAGGTCAAGTAAAAAATGTGGTTTCATTGGTAAAGACAGGTGAGAAAAGTGTACTATGTAATTGTGTATTATTCCCAAGTACACAATGGTCCCTAAAACAGGTTTAGTAAAAGTTAGTAAAGGCTGTGATGGTCTCTTCTGAATGCTTCTAAAACAGAGAGGCTTTGGTTCATTCAAAACATTCCAAGCGTGGTGAAAGGAGAACATCTTAAAAAGTATTCACCAACAGAACACATAATCTGAGTCACGACTGAGTTTATCTTATGTAGGCTTCCTGTGAATGAACATATTACTCTGCAGCCCTACTAACTGTTAACATAAATTAATGTACTTTCATGTACATGTGTATTTTCCTACATCATGTTTTATATTGATATATTTTAAATATGCAGGAATATTACTGTTAGAATATTTCAATTTCATTTAAGTTACATAGAAAAATGTTTTACACATTAACCTGATCGTGCCTCACATAAGATCAATCAAATGTTCTTATGTATACTGAATAAGTACAGCTTAACAGCTTAACAAGTTTTACAATCTGACTGCAAATAATACACTAAGAACAATACATTAATACACATTTTCCCTTCACAGTGTATGACTAGACTGTCTCAATATGCCCACACAAAAAGGAAAAAACTGACATTCATTTTAATGGCGATGAATTAACAAAGTAATTAAAGAAAGCAGAGCCGCATTTAGCTCACCAGCTTTGAGGGGAATACACAAGAGATCATGATAGATCAGATGCTACTAACATTACTTTATTAGTTACTTAGCCATGCTGACTAATGCCACTGAGCTCTGTCTGGCTCTAATCTATACACAGTAATGACGTTTTGACAGCAAAAAGCAACATACATGCGCTGTGTTAAAAGTTAGCAAGCTAGTAAAATAATTATCGCCTTACAGCCGTCTTACCTGAGTTGCATCTCACTCCCGGTCACAATGTCCTCCGCTGACCGACGGCGACACCACAGCTGCCACAGGTGCTGCTGTGGAAGCTGCAGGTGATGGAGGAGCTGATGCTGCAGCAGTTTCTGACATTTGGCAGCATCTGCTTACAAGCAGATGCTGCCAAATGTCATCTGCTTACAAGCAGATGCTGCCAAATGTCAGAAACTGCATTACAAGTAATGCATGTCTCTTCTTTTCCCTCAACTTCTCCGCGACTCCCTTGCGCTTCTTCTCCGTGATTTTTTATCTGCCTGTCCTCATTGATTGATTGATTGATTGATTGATTGATGCAGCAGGAGGACGGGGCAGCGACCCTGGGCCCTCGACTGTGATTGGCCAACAGCCCAACGACCGAGATGAAAGGGGTGTGACACATCTACGTGGGCCAAAGATGATTAGACACTTTTGGAGAAAATGTAAACATTGGTTATCATATTAAAAGCCAGCCCAACTGCGCCTAAAGTTTTTTGTTTTTTTCCCCTTCGGCCATACCGGCCCACACTGACCCCAGCCCACCGGGAAATCTCCCGGCACTCCCGATGGCCAGTCCGCCCCTGGCAGGGCCCATAATCATATCCTGACTTTCACTTCCTCCGTTTCATTTGTCTCGCACTGGGACCCCCAGATGTGTTGCTGGCGGGGCTGTGCATGGGGCCGGCATGTTTGCCTATGATATATTTATTATCAACCAAAATCTTAGTTTTCATTTCTCCTTTTAATACATAATGACTGTTATGGTAATATAATATGTTAATATCCTTTTATATATCACTACTATAATTACATCTCATGATGGCTTACATCATATATTTAGCTATTTTATTATTATTATTATTATTATTATTATTATTATTATTATTAGTTGTTGTTGTATGTATTTTTTTCTAATATACGTCATCACTGCCTCACATCACTGGACAACTGCCTCTCACACAAGCAAATATGGAAAATATGTATTTTTGATTTTGGGTGAACTGTCCCTGTAATTATATAATATAATAATCATCATCATCATTATCATTATCATCATCATAATCATCATCATCATCATCATCAAAGAACAAAAACCAACAAAGAACAAAGAACACCTTCACTGATATCTACCTGCTGGCCTGAGTTCATTTGAACTGATGTGATATGCACATAAATATTAACACCCCAAAGTTGGAACTGGTTTTCAGATTGAAAATAAAAATGATGAGGATTTAGTACTTCAAAGCTACTACAAGGAACTTTAATTTTGTTTACATTTTGGAGGCTGCTGTGGACAAACACAGTAGTATTTCCTCCACCATAACCAGAAAATTTAAGGCCAAAAATAGAATGACTCACTGTACTCACTTGCACAACTGTTTAGTAACTGGTTTTATGTTATTTTATGTTTATATAATTTATTATATAAGTATTTTTCTTTTTTCTTGCTTACATTACACACCTATGGTGTTATTTCTTTATTATTATCAGTCTTTTATTTGTTATTTTTTCTTTGTGGAAATTACATACTGTCACACAGGGTGGGATGGGACGGCAGGTCAGTGATCATCAAGGACATGATTCAATGTATCAACCTCATTTTAGAGGAGCAAAAATCAATGTGTTATCCCTATATTATCAAAAAACAATACAAAGATTATCAAAAAAATAAAAGGCTGATATTATTGTGGACTAACTTAAGCTGATCATATTGAGACTGTTTCATAACCAATTAAAA
>JAJHUR010092709.1:0-50448 GCA_027495735.1 Lutjanus campechanus
AGGGATCTCCTGAAAGATTGTACCATAATATCAAGATGCTCAAATACTTTGTAAGTGTATCCTTCTGTCTTTGTGTGTGTGTGTGTGTTCTTGTGCGTAAGCAGTACTATGTGCATCCATGAGTTGCAGTGGAGTCACACTTTTGTTGATGCCACACACAGTTTGATTCGTGAGAAACTTTCATGGTTGGTTTATTGTTCCATGACAAAATACTGTAATACTAAATAATCCAAGTGCACTGATGCAATGATGATAGAGGGAATGAAATTTCAGTGTTTTTCCGTTGAAACAAAAAGACAAAACAAAACACAACATAGAAGAAAAATATAATAAATATGTGTTATGTTGTTCTTCTTTTGAAAGTGTCTCTGTTCACATTAAGGATATAATCTTTGTGATTCCTTGCACATGTTGGTTGTATTGTCCTAACAATCTAATAGCAAACTGGGCAGATGCATATTACGCAGCAGCTTCTCTGAAAATAATAAAACAGTACACCATGTTTCTACATGCAACTAATGGAGCAGTTAGCTTTTCAAAACACATGCCTACATACAAACGATAAAAGTGCACAGTCTTTTTAAATCTTCCAGCCAATGTTCTCTGTTGTTTACTCTTTTATAACACATGAGAAGTTTTTCAAAACATGTGTTGTATAGCTGGTTCTTCTGATGAGACTTTCCAGGCTAAAAAGCAAGATTTGATCATAGACAATTTGTTCAGTGCATCCATTTGGGACCTAACTTGAGAAAGTCCAAGACTTCACTGTCCACTGAGACTGTAGGCTGTATTGGTCCTCTGTCTCAGTGCAAAAAAGTCAACCTCATGGGGGTCTTTCACTGGCACTTTAGTCAAGCTGTGCCACTGCATTTCCATTACAACTTTGAATGCACTGACACTGAGTTATTTTAAGTTATTTCTGATGAAAACCCAGCTTTTCCTGATTTTGCTGCTTCATAATGAAAGTGTTTACATAAAATAACAATAAAATAACAAGTGTTGACTCAAGTGAAGCTTGTCTTCAGTTACAGACACACCTTCAAGTGGGTAGCCCTGTTGTAATGAAGATGCAAATCTCCATTACAACAGAGTCAAGCCAAGCCAGCACATGTGTATGCAGAGGGTTTGTCAGAGACTGCAGTGGTGACAGGTGCAGGTGGTGTTTTTTTCTTGCAGTGGTGGAAGTGCAGTAAAATTGTAATGGTAATGGATTGCTTCTGTGAAATCATAACTTAATAACGGAGCACTTGAATTGCAAAACTAATATGTTGCAGAAAAGAAAAGTAATCTAAGTACTCTTAACACATTACATCGTAACTCATCATGCCCAACGCTGGATATGGCTGAAAAGAGTGCAGTGGTGTTAGCAAAGGCTACATAAGGACACACAGAAGTCTGAAGAGTTTGTCTTGGTTCTGGTGAGATATGCGGTAGAGATTAATGATTGTAAGCCGAGGACTGTAGTAAAGTCCTTGTTCTTGTTACAGCTCAGCTCTGTTCTGGTCCATGGTCACCTGTTGAATAGTCAGACATTACTTTGGATTCCTGCTAATAGATGAGTACTTCATTCTAAAATATTTGTTTTCTATCTACAATGAATTTTTGACATCTTATCTTTGAAAAGTCATTCTGGTGACTTTGGTCATCCTACTGCAATGACCCTGGACATAAATTGTATGAAAAATGCAATGAATAAAAGAGTGGTTCAATGCGACAGATGCAGCACAGAGACAGTGATGGAAGTGAATTTTAAAATGCACGACTCCCTGCCACAGGTCAAAAAGCACCTTGGTGATATTTCCTGTAACAGTTTAATGACAGTATAACAGGATGCAAAACCAATCTGAACAAAAAGAGCAAGTGAAGAATCTTTGCCCCCTTGTGCTCTAATTTGCTGGCTGACTGCAGA
This sequence comes from Lutjanus campechanus, assembly GCA_027495735.1. NCBI lineage: Eukaryota > Metazoa > Chordata > Actinopteri > Lutjaniformes > Lutjanidae > Lutjanus > Lutjanus campechanus. The sequence continues at coordinate 1,910 of JAJHUR010092709.1, forward strand.
AAGACAACGCTGTCTCTTTAATGTGGGCAGGGTCAAAGGTCACTGTATTGCATTTGTAAGGTCAGCGGTTGAGGTCACGCTCAGCTCTGGGCCTTCCTGCTGCAGACAGCTGGGTCATGCCACCTACATAGAGTCCAATTATCCCTGCCAGCTAATAACTGCTCAGCTCGTTCCATCGCACAGCGCACACACACAAAATTCCCTGTTAATACAATGAACGTGTGCATACTTGTATCTCTTTTAGGACAGTTTCTTTTACTTTCTCTTTAGGACACACAGAAATCCCAACAAAACAAACCAGTTTAAAGTTTTAAGTTTGGGAACAATTCAAAGCAGAACAAAACACTTGAGAAGATTTTTTTGACCGCTGACAAAGTGGTTCAATGGAAAAGTGCTGAAAAGTGTTTTATATTGACTGTCCATAACATGCTTTATGGTGCGTCCAAAGAGTTTAGCAGATCCAAAGATAAAAATGATCAGATCCTGAACTTGTCTCACACTCTACGCTGTTGCTTCATCTGTTTTTATTTGTGTGGGTTATTCAGCATAGTAACATTCACACAGTGAGTGTGGGTGGTGTTTGAAGGAAAAAATAATATTCCCCTGCTTCCACTGTAGCTTATTATTGTGGTTGTGTATAATATATAATATATTCATATATATACATATCAGTGTAGCAGGTGTGACACGTTGCGTCCATGCCCCGTGTATTTTGGCTGTTGAACCTTTTCTGATATATCAGTCCTTCTAGTTTCCTCTCACCGAGTAGGAGCCACAAGTTATATCTGCTGCAAGAATCTATAATTACCTCTCAGTCTGTAAATCTCTAATTGGAAATCACACAATCCTGTAAGTTTAAACCAGTCCTGCCTTGTTGAAGGTCTTGTTGTAAATTCACCCTGTGAATTAGCAAATGTTATTTGATATTCAGTAACGTTGTAAGTGACAGTGACCCTCGCATGGATCAGCAAGTGTTTCTCAGAAACAATAACCAGTCAGATCTCATGACGGCCGAGGGATAATTTCTTACACAGAGGTCATTGGGGTCAGGCCAGTTTGACTGCACCTCAATGCCAGCAGAATGTCAGTTTTGCTGTTATTTTTCCTGGGTTTCCTTCAGAAGCTCAGCAAGCTCAGCTCACCCTTTACCACAGGAACCTTATGTCAGCTCATGTCAAAAACAGAAGCACAAAACAGAACTTCCTGACAGAGATCATTGACTTGCTCAGCAGGTGGAAAAACCTTGTAAAATAATAGATCCATTCCATTTGAGAAACCAAACCCTCCCTCCGGTTTAGTATGGAATGGAATGTATTTAGTGGTATGAATGTTTATGCCAAACTGCTTACATAGCAAGTGGACCCGTTTCTTATTTGGTGTACTTTGGGCTTTACATGATATACATTAATTGGAAAGAAATTGCTGAATTTTAGGCAAAGCAATCTATCGGATAACCTCCTCACACAGACACAGCCTTACCCTAACCGGCTGTACTGCCAAACCCACATCTAAGAAAAAAATACATAATGCAAGAGAGACAGAGAAGGCTAGAGAGAGGAGATATTTTGAGGAGTATCCTGGCTGTCTGGCCCTGGCTAATGCCCTCTTCAGTGAGGTGGAATGGCACATAAGCTCCCATTAATACAGGAATGAGTTGAATTTAGCTCCGTCTGCCTGCACGGCTGGCCTGGCCAGCCCGCCTGGCTTTCCATGAAGTGTGGGGCGCAACACTTACTGAAAAGCTTCGCGCTGCGCTCCGGCATGCCACACCCTCCTGACACCCCCAGCGCTCTCCTTTGTTCTCTAACTATAGCCACAGCCGTGCCAAGGCCCCCCGACTTAAATATTCCACTATAAAACAAGTGATAATGAACATGAAAAGCACCCAGTGCTGGTAGTTGACTGAGCCGCTAAGCACATGCAGCCGTGTGCATACACGCATACACAATCAGTGTTACACGTATGTGCACGCGCAAAGATACATTAAAGGTATACGCACACACTTGTGCAACACAGGTGCACTCATACACATAGGCGACGTGCACACAATGCACACACACAACCCCACCCCGCCTTCTGCATATACACTCTGATGTAGAATCAAAAAGGAAAGTGTGGAGAGAGGGGATGAGAGGTGTAGAGACCTGGGAGTGGAAAATGATTGATCCGTTTTAAGGGTCCTATAAATCCGGCAGCTGATGTGGGTATAAATGGGGGCACGCATGTCTTTCCTACCTGGCAACCCATCTCAGCATCACAACAGGGATATTTATACTGTCATCCTACCGTAAGACCTTGACAAACCTCCCACATGTCCGGAATTGACGAGGAAATTAGCATACATCGCCCTTTTCCTACTTTCATAGCGACAGTTTTATTTCAAGTTCTTGTTTCTTTGTTAGTTGTTACGAACTAGTCAAGTCCACGGGTTTTAGCTATCTGTTACTACCTCTAACCTGGAGTGTGTAGCAGGAGGAACACTGGACTGGTTTTCAAGAACAGAGAAACAGCCGGGTTAGCAGTTGGGTTAGCTCACAGAGCTGTACAGTAGGCTAGCAATTAGCGGTTCCCTCGGTCCAGGCTTCACCAGCACTGGTCCTTGCCCTTGTGAGCAGCAAGCTCTGTCTTGATTCTTCAGTTCAGTTTAGTTTGGTGTTGGATGGATCCTAAAATAAAAGAGCTGGTTTTATGAACAAAAGTCCTTGAGTTGGACGGTGGTGAAGCTGTGGGGTTTTCAAAAGCAGTCGTCTTTTAATGCTCTGATACACCTGAGCCTTGTTACATAATTAACTACTCAACGGATGAGTGGGCACCTCATAGTGGCATCATTTTCACACTTTATTATTTCTCAATGAAAAGCAGTCCAAAAGACTGGAGCAAAAGACAAAGGAGAAGAAAAAGAGGAACTATAACCTCTATCTCTCTTAACATAGTTGATATGAGGCATATTTGTCAGTAAAAATGAATGCGTTAATTCATGAATAATACTATTATTGTCTGTGTATGTGTGAGTATGGCTATTGATGAGCGGTGAGGGCTTTTACAGTAAACTGTATGTAACTGACTGTAGAGCGTCTGTACAGGCGGAGGCTCCATGTAAAGGTTGCCTGTCTCTGGAGCTCCCTGGAGTGCCCAGGCAGCCAGGCACCTTTGACCAGGACTAGGCCCCCTCAGGCCTTTGCGCGCGCACACACACACACTCACACACACACACACACACACCTCTCTGTGGGCCCCCCACTCTCCCTGGGGTGAGATGAGCCCACCAAGGCCCCTCCTGGAGCTGTTCCCCCAGCAGCCCTGGATCTCCACCTCTCTTACCAACCGCTCCACACAGACGTGGCCAGAAGCCAGGGGACACCACTGTCGGGATCAGGGGTTGAGGCTGGTGGAAGATATGTGTGTGTCTATGCATGTCTGTGTAAGTGTGCACGTGCCTGTATACGTGCATGTGTTTTTGCGTGTGTGTGTGTATATGCGCAGAAGGGGGGTCTATCCCCAGACACAAGTTGCTCAGTTTTTTGGAAAGTCTCTGGCCCACCCAAGAGGAAAGAGTAGGAGGAGGAGGTGGTGGGGGGGAGGGGACCGAGGCCTTGGGGGAACAAAGCCTTATTTCAAACTTGCCGAAAACAGGGGTCTTTATGCTGTGATGCTGGGGCCCCCTCCTATGTAGGGAGATGTTATCGCAAAGATGCAATATCCACCTCGGCATAGGGCCGGGGGGGCAGCTGCATAGGCCTCCAGTGTTACACTAAGTACCCTGGGGCACTGACCTCACTAATGAAGTCTCCCTTGGCTGCTGCTACCCACTACTGTACCCTCCTTTGTCTTTCACACGGGGATCTCTCACTCTATTTGTCTGTCTGCCGTTCAGTCAGCCGGCCTGGCTGGCTGCTAACAACAGCTGTGTGTGTGACCGTTGGTCATATTTTGTCTACTTTGATAGTTTGTTTATGTAGCTTATTGTTAGTCTGTTTTGTCCTCACATGGTGATGTTTGTTTGTTTTGTCTGCTGTCTTGAATTGCTCCACGATCCTCGTCTTTGAGTTTGAGCGTCTGTCTTTCTTTGCCATTCGTCTATCTGCGCGGCTGTCTCCATAGCTCGCTTTGAAGTGTCTCCCTGATTTACTGTCCGGCTGTCTCTTATAGTCCTCTTGACTTTGAAGCTTTCAGTTATCTAACCATCGAAGCCTCCTCTTTTACTCACTGTGACTTTTATATGTGGCCTTGAGTTGCATTTAAAGATGTTACTCCAAGCTCTTCAGGGAATCCACAAGTGGGAAAAGGGAAATTTGATTTTGCAAGATGGGGATCGGGAGAAAAGCACAATTAAAGTGGACGCCCCGCATTCCTGTGTGGAGCCAGTGGCCTGGGGATAGGATTTGCTCAGTTTTCCTGACAGCTTGGAAATCCCACCACTCCATGGCTTGATCCTCATCTCAGCTTGCATCTTCTGTCCCAACCCAAAATTTAAAAGATTGAAAATGATATTAATTTAGAGGAGAGACAGAAGACGGCTGTGAGGAATTTATGTGAGCTCCAGAGACGTCAAGGACTTGGAGGCCGCAAGACCATGTTGACAACTTGATTTTACTGTAAAAACACATCAATAATTGTGGTATTTTTGTACAAATTCACACACCAGGGAATCACGAGAGGGACTGGTGGTTAGCAGTTCTTTGTTATAAATATTTCTAGGGGTGGGTCCATACCTAATAGTCTGGATTCTGAAATGAACCAGTGTGAGGATGATGCATTGTTTCAATTTTCCAACTGGTACGGTTTGCGTTTGCAAAGCCAAAACTCAAACAGTCCAGAAATTGTGAACACACTCATGTGGTGGAAACTTCATTTGATTATTGGTCATTCAGTTGGCAGGTAAAGGGACAACAAATGGTCCAATTTTTACCTGGATATTACACATCAAGAAGCATTGTCAGGTTCTGTTCGTGTTGGTGTTGCTTGAAGTGCATATGAGCAGACTTTAGTACATATGAATGTCTCATAAGACAGTGGGTATTAAATAATTTAATAAAGCAGGCATTTCTCACTTCGTCATGAGTCCAGGCTCCACTGCCAGTCCACATCTTGGTAGCAATCACTCTATGAGTTCATCAGTCACCAAAGCAGGAATAATAGCAGTGGCTGGAAGCATTATGATGTCTGTCCGTCTGTCCATCCCATTCTTGTGATTGTGATATCTCAAGAACATCTTGAAGGAATATCTTCAAACTTGGCACAAATTATCTCTTAGACTCATGGATGAATTGATTAGGTTTTGGAGGTCAAAGTTCAAAGTCCCTGTTACCTCAACTGTCCCATTCTCTTGAACACGATATCTTCCAGGAACACCTGGAAGGAATCTCTTAAAAATTTGGCACAAATGACAACCTGAACTGAAGGATGAACAAATGTTGGTGGTCAGAGTTCAAAGGTCAATGTCACTATGACCTCATTACTGTTGCATTCTTGTGAATACAATATCTCAAGACCACCTTGAGGGAATTTCTTCAAACTTAGTAGAAAATATCCTTTTGGACTTAAGGATGAACCCTGTTTGGAGGTCAAAGGTCACTGTGACTCAACATACATGTTTTTGTCCATTAGTCAATAATCCATATGCTAATTATGACAAAATTTCACACAAATGTCTAATAGGATACAGTGATGAAGTGATAAAATTTTATATCCAAAAGCTCAAAGGTCAACTTCACTGTGACAACATAATGTTCAGGGTTTGTTTGGTCCGTACCAGAGTTGTGTTCACACAATGAACCACACTAGGGCGGGAAACACTCCGGGGTTCAATCGGACTAAGCAAGGCTGTTGTCAATCTGCCCTAAAGCTCGGCCATCTTATTGTAAGCCTGTCAATAATAAAACAAATAATATAAAATCCAAACTCTTCCATGACACTATTTTGTATTAGACGGGTCTTTTATTCCAGTAAGTTTCATGCAGTCATCATATAGGATGGATCTTCCAGCCTCCTGTTGATGCTGCTAAGCCATCACTGCTCTCTGAATCCACCAATCAGTCAAGGGGTGTGGCACCGCTTCTCTGAGGCACAGAGCAAAGAGAGCAGGTCTCTCTGCTATTCCACAATGCCCAGCCCCTAGAGAGCCAAAGTGGAAAGTTTGCTTTAGCACCCGCTGGGTTAGAAGATGAAAGAGCTTTGGGATGACATGGGTCTATGGTTGGGGGACGAGGGGGAGCACTGAGCACGGGGGGAGGCTTATATCTCTTTATCCCGTCTGGCGTGCTGTGGCTGGGCTCGACCCACATCAGCTGTCCACTTGTCTCCGGCTGCCAGTCGCCGTGCTGTCCAAAGCTGGCCTGTCTGCTGATGGATTACCTGGGCGAACGAGTGTACCCCTTCATCCCCTTTTGCTCTGAATATACGGCTCACCCTACCCTGCCTGAAAGCCCTCACCTGAGCACCCCTGCATGGCCCTGGGGTGCAGTTATAAAAAGATGAAGGGGTCTGGGGCTTGGGTCGGGCGGGGCCGGACTAGGGTATTGGCAGGGGTTGGTGGGGGACTGCTGTAGCTGTGTTTATGGGGGCTAGCCAGGATTAGTTGGCGGCTGGTGGTTATTGATTCAATTTGAGATGCTTTTTTATCTGCAAGCCGCCTAAGGCCAGCGCACATGCTAGCTTCCTCCAATGGGCCCTAATCCCTGCTGGTTATAAAAGGAATATGCCTTTGGTGGCGGAGGAGATGCTCTGAATGCCTGCGCTGCAGCAGAGGAGGCATCTGTCATGTGTGTGTTTGGTTGAGACCGGCACTGGGATCAGGGGGGCTCGGCACGTTGGCTGCAGGTTTTAGCTGGTGCTGAGAGCTAGAGTAGAGAATGAGTCGGCGTACTTTTGGTATGCACTCACAATTTGCACTGCTGGTGGTATCCGTGTCTCCAGCATTAACATGCATGCATGTTGTAGTTTAACTTACAGCTCAGGAGAGTCATGAGCCACATTTTTACGTCTGCCTTGCAAATGTGTGATCAAGCATTCAATTATAATTGAAGGGATAGTTCAGATTATTTGAAGTGAGGTTGTATGAGACACTTATTGATAGTCAGTGTATTGCCTGCAGAAGTTGACGGTCAGCATGCCACCAGTTAGAAGAAGCAGAGAGGGGCCCCAGCATGAAAGCTAAACAATGCACTGCTATGGACATTCAATTTAGCCACTTACAAAGGGTCCACCTAAAATAATTCATATCTGTTTAAGTGTATGCGATATTTAGAATATTGTAATTGCTTTACTTTGCTACCAGACAGCTTTTTTTGACAAGAAATCACCATTATAGAAGCCAAATATTGCTCTCTACAATTGTGTGACTGTGATGAATTTGAACCATCCTTTTAAAACACTCAAGTCACACAATCACATAATCAAACTAACAGATCAAGGCAGTGGGAAACAAGCAACTCCTGTGTTCTGCAAGGTAAAATTACCAACTTTGCCTATGGTTGGTCTGGAGAGAGCCATATTTGGCTTATATACCAGATGTTTCCCATCAGAAAAAGCTGTCTGATGGCAAAGTAAAGCTGTGAAAATATTCAAAATATAGCACACACTTTAATAGATATTGATTTTGTTGGGACTTTTTTTTAACCTTTTGCTACTGACTCTGTCCATAGCAGTTATTTGCTTAGCTTTCATGTTTGAAATCCTCTTTGCTTCTCCAAACTTGGGCCATGCTGACCGGCATGTACTGTGGCTAATACACTGACTGTTGATAGGGACCTCATACAACCCCACATCAAATGATCTGCTTTCAAGTAAAAAAAACTGACTGGGACTTGAAGAGGGATATAATTATATAGCATTTGATACCTTCTTCAATCATCTTGAAGAATACAGTATAGAACTGCTCAATATGAAAAGTGCCCTCAGTTAACTTCTGTTATGATTTAGCACTAAATAAATAAAATGTCCTCATATCTGTACAAAAGTTGGTGAATGAGTGAAAAGAGCAAAAATGAGTGACAGGCACCAGAAGAGAGAGAGGGGCAGAGATCAGAGGTTAATGAGAAGACCAACAGAGGCTGATGGATGATGAAAGAGTGATTCAGCTCTTTTTCTCCTCCTCCCCTCCCTCACTTGTGTGTGTTTATTCTGAGATTGTCATTTGTCATTGGTGGAGGGCCCTTTCTTTCCCTCCTGCGACAGCCAGCTCCAAATCATGCGCAGACAGATGGAGGGGCCAGCAACTCAAATAGAGATGGGGACGGGGGAGAACCAAGGCCAGCATCCCACGTTTGATGTCTCTCCCCTGGGCCTCATCCGCTCTGTCACCCCCCTGGATGGTGCTGACAGATGGAACTTCGAGACACGAACCCACTGGGGACGGTGACACAGAAGTATGAAACACAAGGAGGGATGAGTGTGAAAGATGAATGGCTTGATGAATGGAAGTTGATGTATGAAACAATGTGAAAGGCAACAGTATCTCACCATTTTAGCCTTTCATCGTGCATGATGCGCAACTCAAATTTCATGTACCTCATTGTGTTAATCAATAACACATTTTCACTTATAGAAGAAGATGTCAGGAAAGAATGTCACTGAAGAGGTTCCCTGTTCTGTACCACAGTGTTACTGGTGCTCTTCTGGGCATCTATTCAGAATGAGTCACAGAGTGGGTTAAATAGAGCTGCAACGATTAGTTGATTTATTGAAAGAAAATTGCCAATTATGGAGAATTGATTGTCATTTTTCAAGCGAAAATGTCAAACATTTGCTAGTTCCACCTTCTTAAATGTGATGATTTGCTGTATTTCTTTGTCACTTATGATACTTTTATAGAGTAAATCACAAAAAAAAATCCCCTGAAAATTGGCAGATTAATCAATAATTAAAATAATTGTTAGTTGACGTGTTAGTGTTAAATAACTAAGAATAGCCTAATAGAAAACCATCCAGGCTGCAGACTCCTAACCTTAACCATCTCTGCTTTGCCTCAGCATCACTGACTACACATTTCTGGTACAGTTCCATTCAGCTGAAATATGTTAGTATACATCAAGTGTAGCCATACCAACATTATAAGTGGTAGTTCCTGCATGCTGCATTGGTTTTGTGTCTGTTAGATAGCTGATAGTTCTACAGGTAACCACTAGAGGCTGACAAACAGCTGTGACCAGCCACAGCCTGCCACAGCCACTGACTGGTGTTATTGCAGTGCCACACAAAATAATAGCAAAAAATCAAATAATGCACACACATTAATGCGCAACATCTACTCTCACATAAGCAAACCACTCAACAGCTTCAAGCAGGATGTTGTGATGAGATCCTGAGATATTTTATTTCCACTCTGAAACAATTTCAGGCTTGAGCAGAAGCCTATTTGTCTCCCATATTCTTACTCTGTCTCGGATTTGTTGAAAGGCTAGACTCATTTGTTAGAAGGACAAGATACATTCACAGGTACAAGCGTATAGCTTTGTCTAGAGTTCATTTTACTACTTTCTATTCCTCTGCTCACTATGATTAACAGGATTTCCTGGATACGTAAAAAGGGATGATGTAAGGTGATTGTATTCATCAAATCAACCTACTTGTCCTTGGTAGCTGCCAGAAGACGGAACGGAACTTTTCTCTTTCCATTCATGTCTTTGCTGCCAAGGAAGTGCCAGCATCATGCCAGCATGAATGGGTAATTGTTGTGTCTACCTCTTGCTCAATATGGAATTTGAGAAGCTGGATGCAGTGCAGGGGACAGTGGCAAATGCCAACCATCTGGGGCTTTCACCTGCCACCCTCCCCATGAGCCAAACAGGAGACCTGGACGCTAGGGGCCGGAGGTACCGGGGCCAGCTGCCTGGAACAATTCAGCCATTCTCGTTTCCAGCTACCAAGGTGCAAGAAAGCTGGTTTTGGTTTTCTCTGTGGTTAAGATGTCAATTAAACAGTGAGGAACTTGCAGTTTATTTATTGTGGTGAGAAATTTTCTGCATTTTAGTGATCAGCGTTCTGGCATTCAAGACTTTTTTGCACAGATGCACAATTAAGATAAGAATTTTCCATCTATCTCAACAAATATTGTTTTTGTCGAGCAGAGATGGTATGTGGTTTTCCAAACTTCCAAACTCCAAGTCCTTGAGTTTCACCTCCACCAGTCCTCCACTATCATCCTGAAAACAAACTTCCATTTGCTCAATTCATTGTGAGCTTAAATGGTTTGTATTCACTGTCAAGTATTAGAAAACCCAGAAAGCTACTTAAAACTACAGTTTGTAACTTTTATAAAATTAACTCTTTTTGTCATATTTCTTGAGCCTGTCACTATATCCTGAAAACAGCACATGATACAGATAATATGTGGAAAAAATCAGTTTCCTCTGGCTCCTCCTACTGCTCCTAATGGCTTTTGCAAGAATCCACTTCACCTAAACAAAAACAACCAATCAGAGCCAGCTTCCAACCTGATACATTGGTATTTGACAACCTGGGAATGAGTCCCATTTCCAGGTTGTCAAATACTGACACTTCGGGTTGGATTTATTGTTGAATCTCATTCCCAGGTCGTCAAATATCGATGTTTTGGGTTGGAAGTAGGCTCTGATTGGTTGTTTTTGGAGCCAGACGAACAAGATTTTTCACATATTATTTGGCACATGTACAGTACTTCTGTCAGTATATTGTGGAAGCTTGAGCAAATATGACAGAAAGTTAATTTTATAGAAGTTGCCATCTGAAGCTTTAAGTGATAGCAGACTACCAGCTTTGAAATCTGTAATTAGCCTGCCTTTTTTCTTATAATGTGTTGTGGATTGATACTTAAAAGAGTCATTGGACATGCTATCATACAGTAAATGAATTTGGGAAAACAATTAGGTACATGAATGTTTCTTAAGAGACTCAGCCAAACAGCTTGCTCAACTGACCTTGATATTGGCCTGAAATTTGGGAGCATGCTTCATTCATATTTTGCTTCCAAGCCATGTTTTTTATACTTCATTTTAAAGAAATAAGTAGATAAGGTGCTGGTTTTATCCACATCTGTTTTCCTGTCCATGTTGAAACACACATATTTGGCTGTCATCGCTGTAAGAGTTGACATCTTTGTAATACTGCTGTTTAGAGATAGTAGAATCAGAAGTTCATGCTATGTACAGTGCAGTGTATCAGTTTTGTTGAATTTGTGGGGGAAGTATCCCATAGTGAGAGAAGATTTTGCCCCTGCTCATGTGGTGGAAATCGGGATGCCTGGCAGCTGTGTTCATGGTGGGGCCAAGGGGCAGGTCAAGTTTAGCTTCCCTGGCCTTTGCAGCCTGGAGCTCATTTAGCCCCCCGTATTATGTACTGTATTTGTCTGGCCTTTCTGATTGCTGCTGCAAGCCCCAAGGAATGTAGAGCACTTATGCACAGTTGTCATTGCAGTCTCATTCCAGAAGTTGCATTCAATGGGGACATGTAGGTGTGTGTTTATGTGTGTGTCACATCCATTGTGCCTATCATAAGGCAAGAGCTTGTGTCACAGAGTTTAAGTGTTCAAGACCGAGGTCAGTAGTTTCTTTTTGTACAGTTTGTATAGCATGTATTTCTCTCTCTCTGTCCTCTCTCTCTTTCCATTGTGGCAGGCCTGTTTAAACCAGGACACGTTTTCCACAGTCATAGTCAGCTAGACCCTCGTCTCGCCCATAAACATTCCTTGTTTTGGAAGTCATGGACCAGACATGAATAAATGAAAATGCTTGCATTCCATGTAATGGGAAAAACTCACTGCTCTTACTGTCAGTGTCTTGCAATTCTTTCATTTGCTCCAAATCCTAAAGGTCCAGTGTGTAAGATTTAGGGGGATCTGTTGCCAGAATATGGCAGAAATGGAATAAAATATTCAGAAGTATGTTTTCATTAGTGTATAATCGACTGAAAATAAGAAAAGTTTTGTTTTCATTACCTTACCTAGAGCCGTTTATCTACAGGGGGTATGGGTCCTCTTTCATGGACTCTGACATGTTGCAAAAACATACAGCCACCATAGTTTCTGCTCTACACACTTGGAACAGTAAAATAAAGCAGACACAAACAGCGAGACAGGAGAGAAACTAAACTTCAAACTGCAGGGATTCAGTTAGAAGCTACAAAAGTGCTGAGAGCTGAACTCAAAAGTTTTTTTTTTTTAAATGCCCTTTTATCTGGTCTCCTGTACAGACAGCATTTCTGTATCATTCAAAACCGCACATTAGACATTGTTGGGATCTATTTTGAATATATTAATTTGCTTCAAGAGGTGACGGTTGTGGTGATTCCATAAAAGCAGGTATTGACGGCAAGAACGTAAAAAAAACAGAGAGAAGTACTTACTAAATTCCTCCCTACCTCAACCTTTACGCATGTACCCCACTCACTCACTCACCCAGGCAGTTTGCAGTAAGTAGTACTCGAGTGATGATGCAAGAGCAGGCTCGGATGCCCCGTTCCCTCCTCCCCTCTACTGCCCTCCTTTTCTTCGCCTCACTCTTTCCTCTCCCCTGAAACCCCTCCTCCTGAACTGACATGGCACCCACCAGGCCGGGGACCAGGCTGGGGATTCTGAGGTGGCGCCCAGACTCGGATTATTTACAAGAGCTGTAGTGCTGTAGAGACTGTGGTATTTCTTCTTTCAAATGCCTGGGATGGAAAGGCATGTTATGGGGAACACAGAATCTCTGCTCTTTCTGACTCTTTCTCTTCCTTCTCAGTTTGTTTTTTTTGCAGAGTAAGAAGATTTGTCACACTGACACAGTCTGAGTCTCACATGCTTGTAATAATGAAAAACACTCATATGCTTTGTATTCAAACACACAGCTAAACTGTTTCAGTTTTGAGAATAAGAGGAAGAACGCTCATGAGTCTGGTACTGCAGTTTCTTGAAATTAAGATGGAAAATATCAATCCAGAGATGAGTGGAGGGTGACCCTTGTTGACCACCGGTGCACCTAAAGCCCCTGGTATCACTTCTCTAGCCTTTTGTGACAAAGCAAAATGTTCTCTAGACTCAGTGACTGCTACTGCCACCTGAGCCAGCCCGCATAAATGCTTCTGCAGGGGATGTGGTGTAGTGTGGTATGGTAGTGGGGTGCAGATAGGGGAAATCGCATGGATGCGATCCGGCATTGATGCCATGTTCCACATGCCCAGAATAGTCAGCCGTTCACGGATATCTCAGTACGCACAAACACTGTAAATTAGAGGCCTGCAGGTGGCAAAAAGGGTTGTGAAGGGAATGGAGTGGGGGGACACCGGGGCTGGGGAGGGAGGGAGACGCTTGACAGGATTTGAGGCTAACTGCGGGGTGGGGGGTTGTTTCTGGGGAGTGTGCAGCAGTGTGGAGTCAGCAGGGGTCAGGTTTGCTGTCTTGGGTATCAGCATCCGGACACCGACGCCAAAACAGCACAAACTGGAGAAACGATTAGACAGAAGTGAGAGATGGAGAGACCTCCACCGTGGGTCACGCTGTTTCACGGCTACTGTAGCCCCCCGGAGAGATGAAGACATGGCAAAAAGGGGCAAGGAAGGGGGGCCCGGAGAATGAGACAGCAAAGAGGAAGGAGAAAGCCTTGGCGTCAGTCGGGGGATGGGGAGGGGTATGTTATGACATGGAAATCCCCAGCCTGTTGGTCATGCTGGCCTGTGTGGGGCTCAAGGCCTCAAGGAGTCCAGCCTGGCTGCCTCCTACCTGGCGCTGGTTGGAGCCAGGATACAAGGAATGAACCTGTCACTGACTCCACTGCTTGTAAACAAACCAAATACCGTGGGAAAGATGAGGTGTGAAGCAGAGGATGCTGCTGTCTCCATGCCCTGTCTCTAACTCTGCCTCTTGCTCATCAACCCCCGACTTTTTCCTCTTGTGTCAGCGAGAAATCAAATACCACCCCCTTCCTTCACTGATGTCCTGAACTCGTGAACTTTCTGAAAACCATGTGCCGTTTTATTTGTTAGCCACGTGAACTATTGAGGTGAGCCAAAACCTGGAGCTCAACTCCTCATGCCTGAAACAGACTCTCAAAACGACTCTTTAAGGCAAGAGCTCATTAACCATGCAAAAAGATCCAATTCCTGCCTGCCATTCCTAATGATACATGGATATTAATAGCTAATATAGTTCCTGTAGTTCCAATATTTCAGCGTGTGCCCGTTAGTTTTAAATTCTTCCCTGCTGGGGATAAATATAGATTTCAGTCCTCAGTTCAGCATGTCTGAGTTTGAGAGTTCCAGCTAGTTTACTCTTTTAATAATAAACCAGTGTACCAGAATAGGCAATATTGCGGGTCTCTATGGCAACCACAAGATTTGCACATGAGAGATAGAGAACATTGCCATCAGCAACCAGGAAGGCAGGCAGACATTTTTAACCTTGACATTTTTGGAAAGATACCATTACAAGTTAGTCCAAGACTTCCCCATCGCCAACCCAGCCATGAAACCCACTCTCAATGTTCTTTCCAGTTTTGGATACACATCTTTTTTCCCCCTCCTCCTTACCTCCTCTCCCCAACAGGTCTCACAAACACAGCCTGTCATTTTTAATAAATGCTTGAAACTAAGCACTGGTTTTTGTCCTGGAGGATCTTGAAATGACTAAGCAATGGCTGGTTGCAGAGACTCTCTGGAGAGGCCCTGGGGTGAGGGAATGGAGCTGGAAGGAGGAGCTGGCCCCCGAGACGCCTGCAAGCCGTCGGGATACACACTGGCCTGGCCACAAAAATGAGCCTCTGGCCAGTGTTGGCCGCCCCTCCGGCTTTGCACAAATACACTCTCACTGACACACGCACACACCAATGGAAAAGTGTGACTGGAGGTGGCTGAGGAGCATGTAGGGAGGAAGAAAGATGATGGGAGAATTTGGGAATAGAGGGGGGGAAGTGGAGGGTTGGGGTGTTGCAAATTCATTCATATTTCTCCCCCTCCCTGTATGGGGAAGCCAAACCTCACTGGGTGAATCAGTGTTCCTCGTAAACAGGCCGCGAGCACACAATGGCGCCTCCAACTCTAGAGAGAAAGAAGTTGTTGCAATGAGAAAATAAAAAAGAAGAAACAAGGAACAGAGTGACAGAAAGAAGCCGTGCCAAGTTCGAGACTGACATGCTGGTGAGGGGAACACACCCAGCAAAACATGCAAAAAAACAAAAATAAATGAGTAAAAAAGTTGTCCAGAGTCTTGCGGAAGGATTATAAATGATCGTGACCCCCAACAATCAGTTGTGGCTGTGGATATAACAGCAGTGGCTTTGCTCTTAAAGGGAAAATTTGGCACTTTACATGTGGATGTTCTCTCTGTGTTGATGGTAAATATAGTCACTTGAAGCATAAATTCAGTATGTGGTATCTTGATCAAGAAAGCTGAGTTCTTCTGATTGTGGAGCCATGCCAGCAGTGCCTACATGTACCAGGATGCAGTGCATGGGAGTTTCTGACCCTCACACCCATGTTGCCACGTCACCACAAAAGCCTATAGCTGTTACTTGGTTGGTCAGAACATCGGCTTAGGTGACAAAAATACTCATCTAGTACACCCCCTGGCTACCCAGAGGCAGAGACCAGAAATCTAATCTGCTTCAAACTATGTAACCGTCACTGCCCACATATTTCCATGCATCCTTCACGTTGGCAAGGATATTAAGCAATACATCCACTAGACGGCGCCACTCAGTCAAACCTTACTCCAAAGAAGAAGAAGAAGAGTCAAAAGTTTGTGACAACAGAAAACATTGTGACACTGGAGGAGGTTGTAATAATGTACATCATAATTATTGAGGTGGTCTGTACAGCCATTAAATACACTGCAACAGGAACGGAGAATTCTTTTCAGTGACTAATCGATGACAAATCTCATTTCCAATATTTTGGGATTTTAAAAGGTGTCCCGTTTTCGTGTCTCATTTGAACTATTCCCACACTGCCCCTGACAAATTCCAGTGGTACTCCTCCGTTTCATCCGTATCTGTAAGCTTTTGGAAAACATGCACAAATACGGATACATTGAACGTAGAGCACAGACAGAAAGCACCATCTGTTCCCATATGTGTATCTAACATTTAACACAAATGGGCCTTTAGAACTCAGTTTCAGCACTTAATGGGACATCCACATTAAAAATGCCTAATTTTCCTTTTAATCAGCCACCTTCAGACTTGTCTTGAGTGTCTTGCATTTATTATTTCTAGAAAATCACATTTCTAGCAACCAATTCTTTTAATCACGGCTGATTTTGTAATTTAATGTCCGTGTGTTTTTGAGGCTACACAATGCACTGCAATTATTATGGCTTGTCTGTGGTCTAAAACACTTTATCATATGTGACATATATTCATGAGAATCTAATCAGGCAACATAAACATACATTAAAATTGTATGTACAGTGTGATATTGCAACATATGATAATTCATAAGTGAAGCCAAAATCAGATCCTTGGTGGCTTGTAGAGCGTCGTACACCTTTCTTACCATCATACTTTAGTCCTCGAGCTCTACCATGATTGCACACAAAAGCAACAGGACCCTCTTAGGACTAATGTATTCAGATTACAGGCAATTATGGCTTATTACCATTTTGTGGGGGAAGCGGGGCTCATTTGCAGTATTTGTTCAGTGAATGTCTAATAGCGGGAAGGGGAGGGAGCCTTGTGCTTCCTGCTGTGCGAGCTGTGATGCTGCAGGAGAACTGTAGCGTAGCACAAATATTAACGCTCATTTCCCCCTCACCTGGAAGACGAAAGTGGAGCTAATCCAGATACATCAGTGCTAATAGCCCAAATAAATCACTTGTGAGCTCACTTTGTGGCTTGTTGTCTTTTGGAGGAGCAGATATGGAAAATCAAGCCATGGTCTGGTACTCATGAAAGGAGCTTAATTTTCTTATGTTTGAACTTCTTTTAAAGTATCTCTCAGTTGCTGCAAGGCATGCACTCTGATTAGACATCTCAGTTTTTGTTCATTTAGAGTGGTTATGGCTCACAGGAAGGTTCAATTTTTGACATGTCAACAAACACGTCGTCAACTTTTGTGTCACATTCCTTTGGCACAACTTGTAGCCAATTCCATGGTCCCTGCT
Source organism: Lutjanus campechanus (assembly GCA_027495735.1). NCBI lineage: Eukaryota > Metazoa > Chordata > Actinopteri > Lutjaniformes > Lutjanidae > Lutjanus > Lutjanus campechanus. The sequence continues at coordinate 18,957 of JAJHUR010092709.1, forward strand.
GCAATTATAGACACTCGGGCTGTACCCGATTCAGAATTTTTTCGGTCGAGTCACATTTGGCCATTCAATACCAATATTCATGGATCTGTCCCATTTTTCCCAGTTCAGTGCACCACACTAAATTCCTATACTAGTCTGCATGAGTATGTTTTACCAGTAAGACTCATGTTTTAATGTCTTACTTTGTCATCTGTGTTGTGAAAACATCAGATTTCCACACAGCTGGAGAAAGTGTAAGTGTGCGTCCTCCTATGTTTCAGTTGTAAAATCCCAGGTGGTTGTTGGAACAGTGGAAAGATGAAGCAAGGCATTTTTGGTGAGTTACTTTGTTTCTGTCGAGCTGAAATGAAGCTGAAGATGATGGTGTTAAAATTATGTTTTTTTAAAGGGAGTCTGGTGAGTGTGGTGAGAGCTATAAAACAAGCAAACAAGCGAGCGTCACCTGCTCTGTGTGCTCTGTGGTGCGCTGGCGTTAAGTGGCAGACGGCACGTCACCTGCGCTCCATAGTTAGGTCATTTGTGGTGATTTTGAGACTCTGTAAAGTTTACAGCCTGCTATGCTGTTGCATTGCCCTGTGCACAATGACACAGCTAAGAAACAGAGCTGAAACTTGTTTACCAACCCCTCATTTCACCTTCTCTCCTCATTTAACATTTAAAAAGTGTGCCAGCTACTATAAAAATATATTTATCATGCCTCTTATTTATGATTTCTTGTTGAAATGTTATCCCTGTGCATTTTTCTAAGTTTCTGTCTGTTTTAATGTACTAATTTAATGCACACTGACTGACAAAGGAAAAGAAAATGGCTGCTCAACTGGAAGAATCTCAGTCGACTGAGGTGATAATCTGAATTTTCGACTTTCAGGGGGCAGCCCTAATACACACATGCTCAAATACTGATTCATTTTGTTTTATTGCAGGGATTGTTTAAATAACCACAGCACTATGTCTTTGTAGTGGTGAGTCTTGGGGCTAAATGAGGTCAATATTTAGATTTTAAGCCGACATGGCTGTGTGTTATTTACACAAGAAATGCTGTCATCTTAGATGTTTAAATTTGTGAAATCTTTACGGCAATCAAATTGCTGAATAATCAAACGTTGAATTTCTGGCTGCAGGGACTAGCTTTATTGCTTGCCCAGCAGCAACATAACCAGGCCAAAGTCAATGTCACTCTGGTCCAATTTACTGAAAAACAAAAACAGCCTTAGCGCAAGTGTTAAGTAGCTTTTGGAAAGTTGGTTACCAAGAGGTTTTGAGATGGATTTCTTCCACTGACAAGAACTTAGCCGTTTCCTTTAATATTAAGACGCTTTATCAAGCAGTAAGAACCCAGGCTGCTTTAATAGAGCAGTTTTGGTATAGACTCTAAATTGACATAATGAAATTTTGGCAGGGCAGGCTAGCAAACTTCCCGTTTTAGCTCTGCGTCAGTACTGCTAATTTGCCCTACGGGGTTACCAAAAAACTGCCAAATGACACTGTCACTTACTGGCTAATACACCGTGCTGTCAAAGTCAGCATCCTTCCAGTGAAACTACACCAAATGTGAAGCATGAAAGAGTTGCTGTGTAGTTTCCTCTGGACTCCTCCATTTTTGTTGGTGTGCGATGGAGTCTGTGGCCGTATATTTAGGTGTACGGTTTGGGACAGGAAGAGGGGAAGCGCTGAGGTTATTTGATTGCTTCATTATGGTCATATATATGGCCATATATTTATGTATACTTTGTTATGTATGTCATTACATGTACACCAGTGAGTGTTTGTTTGTTTGTGTGCATGTGCTTGTGTGTGTGTGACTGAGTAAAGAGGGCTCAGTGTTTGGACCACCCTGCGAGCTGGGCTGAGTGACAGCATGGGCCTCAAGACTCTCTCGCAGTACACACACACACACACACACACATACAGGCGCACACACACTCAAGCACATACAGTACTCAAACACACACGTCAGCGAGCTCATTTTTCAACATGTTTTCTACTCTATTAATGTCTCATGACCAAATACATATCATGCTCCAAAGCAAACATGCTGTATTAAAATGAAATAAATCACTTTGGGATCAGGAGAGAACACACACTCACACATACACACACACACACACGCTGTACCACCCAGTAGTATCACAGCGACTGTACCTGCTGTCTTAACCCTACCCCTCTACTCTATATTTCTCAACACCTGATTTGAAAAGACAGGTCAAACATTACTGAGGTGCCCTAGAAATAATATTTTCTCTTTCTCTGCGAACTTGAGGAATAAAGTAAATGTGGTGATGACATAAAGCTAAATTGAAATGAATTGTTACTTATTTTCAGACCGTTTTGACTGTAATTTGCCATTAGTCACCAGTTGTTTCTCTTTATTACGGCCTTTTGCCTGTAATGAATGGAGGCATGAGTCCAGTTATCCACCACAATGAAGTGCGAGCCTTACTAACAGTGTATGTTCAGGCCTCCAGTCAGAAACTCAAAACAGGTCAGGCTGTGATGATGTCATTTATATCAAAGGCTTGTTTTTCTTCTTAACATTTCTTATTAGGCGACCCCCTGCTATCACATAGAGCGCGCGCACACACACACACACACACACACACACACACATATTCACTTACACTGGTTGTTTTTGCTATACTTATAAGGACATCATACTGTTTAGGCTAATAGTTCTATAAATGTATTGCTTTGATTTTTTTTTCCATCCAAGACAAGACAAGAGGGAAAAAATGTCCTTTTTGTAACTTGCAGCTAGTTAGACAACTTTATTTGTCAGGCCCATGCCAATGCTGATAATATGGAGCAAAAAATTACAATAAATAAGAATATACTGTATCAGCTGATATTCTTTGTACAGAATATAATACACAGAATATAGAATGTATACATGAACACACTTTTGACAAAGATGTCTAATGGAGGCAGGATATTATAGTATAACAATAAACTTGATAATAAACAATAAATAAACTAAAATGATATCAGGGCACTGAAAGAGTAAACACAATTTTCACCATTATTTTTAATAATTATAAATAAGCCTAAATACGATTATGAATAGATGAATTAAGAAAATTAAAGCAAACAAAGCTAACAAATGAAAACAACTTGCATTATGTTCTGTTGGAAAAATAATGAGACGCATGTTGGACAACATGCTGCAACATACACAGGTAGCCAGGCCTCAACATTAATGTCTTTTTGTTTTTTGGTTTTTTCACCAACCTGGTTGGGCAAGTGGGTCAAAAATCTACTTGCTTGAGGTAAATTGTTACTTGACCCTATAGAAGTTGTTTCATTTAGAAGAAGTTGTGTTCCATAGATGCAAAACAACAAATATTTTTGCGTATCAAAAATGGTTTGACAGTTCCATCTCTCTCTCTCCCCAGAGATGGATGAAAAAAACTGAGTGTAGTCTTTTAAGTTTTTGGACGCACACCAGACAAGCGAAAGAAGGTGGAGAATCACCTGCTTTTGATTTTGATCGATTTTCAATTTAGCTCATATTATCTCATGGAGCCTCATTCATTTACTATATATTAGCATGCATGCATGCATAGCATACATTATAAGAAACTCAAAAAACAAATGTTATTTATGATGTAACCAGCTGAAATCAAAGTTTTTGAGTCCAAGTTGCATTTTCAAGTACTTTTCTCTCAGCATGTAGAAAAAACTACATCCCAAGTAGATTTCTATGAAACTTCTGTTGCAGTCAGGTGGTCACCTCAGGACACCATGCCGATGCCTCATTTCCTTTGATGTCTGGAGAGGAAAGGTTGGAAACTTTGATACACTTTTTGGAGTAGTTAATAGTCTCTGGATCCATGACCGTGACAATGATATAATTGAAGATTCTCGAGGCCTTGGACTTTTAAAGATATGCAGTTATCTGGTAGTTATCAAGAAAAATGATATTATATAAGAAATATTTCATACTGAGCATCTTATGAATTCCATCTGTTCATGTAATAGCTTACTTCCAGTATAGTTAAAGAGCTTTGAATTACTCTGGTTCAGATCATAAGAGGAATAATTGAATAAATTCTTCTGTTTAACCTCTTAAACTCTCTTCTATGACATCCACTGAAACTGAGCCTCAGTCTCAATGCTTATGATTTAATAATATTATTGCATAGCGGAAATCCTAAAAATAAGACTGCTGAGAGGCAACTAATCTAGCGACTGATAAACCAGCCATCTCTAATGAGAGGCCGGCGTTGGTAAATGAGAAGCCGACGGGAGCGTTCTCTTATTACTCTCTAACTCATACAGGACATCCTTGCAATTGGGCTGTCCCTCTGCAGCAGCTAACACATAAAACATTAGACTGTATTTAAAAAAATCACTGCCGCTAGAGTGTCACTGCCATAATTAATACTTATGGCATCTTAAAGGGATAGTTCCCAATTTTGAAGCGAGGCTATGTGAGGTACTTATTGATAGTCAGTGTATTAGCTACAGTAGATGGCGGGTGGCACAACCCCAAAGTGGAGAAGCAGAGAGGAGCACTAGCACTGCACTGCTACTGAAATGTCCTGCTGTGGACAGGGTCAACAGCAAAATGTGTTTTATCCACCTAAACAAAGGCTGATTTAAAAGGCAGCGATTAGAACAGTCTGTAATGTAAAATTACTGATGTCGCCATGGAGTCTGGTTAATTTGGAGTGCAATATTTGGATTATATAATGGCAACACTGATTTTTTTTTTTTTTAAGGTTAGACTTTGTCTAAGGGGCTTTTGCAGCTGACCCTGTCTACAGCTGTACATTGCTTAGCTTCCTACACCGGTACTCCTGCAGCTTCCCCAAACTTGGGGTGGGTCGACCGCCATCTACTATCAATACGTACATCAAATAATCCAAACTATCCCTTTAAACTAGAGTCTTATAATAACTCCTGCTTGTTAGAGAAGCATTTCCTTTTAAATACCTGTATTATAGTCACACTGCTATAGTCTTGTTCCTGGTGTCCCTCTGTCGTTCAACAGATATGCTTTTAAGTCATTATTGCTGGCCTTTCCATCAGTGCACCAGTAATTAAACAGAGATCAGTACACTTATTACAGTATTTTGATCGATGCATGACTTAATCTGAAAAGAGCTTTGCAAAGTGCAGCAGAACGGGCAGCTGTTTGCAGTAGCAGAAAGGGAAGGGAGGAGATACACTGGCTTGCTGGTTGGCTGGTGGACTGACGAGCGACATCAAAGAGGACAAGGCCAGTGCTGAGCTGTGCTCCCTCCAGTGATTAAAAGCAGGGGCCACAGTAACGTCTGGATGGGCCATTTAAAACTAATGAGGGAAAATAAATAGAGCCATGGCCACTGGCTCTTTGTGTAGGTGGAGTGAATATGTATGTGCGTGTGTATGTATGCACATATGTGTTGTCTGTTTGCGTGTATGTCTGACTATCTTTGCGAGCTGCCTCCTCACTGATGTGTCACTGCCTGTAGATCTATTCTTAACCCCAGGGACGTTATCGGTGTAGTCATATGCTGATAATTACTGTCGTCATATTTTACATCGAATTTGACTCACTCCATGTTTCTGTAAGTGACTGTTTATAGTATTATGTGTGGTTCACTCTTGAAGGCTGGAGGCAGGCAGGAGACATTTGATTTTTATGAATGAGTCATGTTACTCTGGATCATCCGTCCCTTCCTCATGCCGCTTTGACACGCACAGGCAGGAACATGCGCACAGAGTGAGGTGGGTAACAGTAAGTGGAAGCGAAGTGCTGACATGGGCACATCAATTTAGCAGTGGATCTGCGGGGCTGACAACAAAACCATGTGCTCTGATTCATTGAAGGTGAAGGCTGTTGTCGCTGGAGTCTATAAGTAAATTACCCACGTCATGAGTGACATCAGGACGGGATGTGTTGGAGGCGCTTATTAGTCATCATAATTTCCTGTATTTACTTTTCAAAACTGTTGCTCAAACTCTTGAGATAAAATACAGGAACCCGCATTCTCTGCCAGATTTCTGATTCATTAATTTAAACGATCATTTAATCATTATTGAATGAATAACATTAGAATTTTAAAATCTAAAATAGTTCATAGATTAGATCAATATTGGCTCAGCACAGCTATATTATATATATCTGTATCAGTAGTATCAGAACATAATGCATAATTATTATTTATTAATAATAGGGCTGCATGATTCTGGTGAAAAAGTGAACCACGTTTTTTCTCCTGAATTGAGATAACAGTTCTCTCACATGATTCTCATTCTTGCAACAAAACACTGCACTCCTAGACGCGCAAGTAAAAAAACATTTCTTAAACGCTTGCTGTCTTTTCAGGGCTTCTTAAATGCTGCTAAAGTTTCTTAAATGCTGCTAAAGTTTCTTAAATGCTGTTAAATATAAAAGGACATGGCAATGTGCTGTGTAATGTTTTTGCAGTCCAGCGGCTGGGATTCTGTGATGTTATTTGTCCTCCATTTCTAAAGAATACTGGATTTTATGGTGGTTTTGAGGTGGTTATAGAGATTTGTAGTGTTACTGCAACAATGCCAAAGCATTGCTTGCAAATTATGACTACTTGCATATTATTGTCGGTTTTGAGCCCTAGAATGTGCTCGGGTTTTTTTGTCAGTATGAGCACAACATCGCTCTTGTCCTCACCACTGTGATTTAACCCAGTGACACTCATTTTTTTATTGCGTTTGAGAACTTTGTGGCTCCGACTTTGTCCTCTGAGTAGGCTGGTTAATCTGCCTTCTTTGTGCTTATTCAGTGTCTATGTGTGAATGCTGAATTAATAGGATGATTTACTTTACATCGTATAAGTGTGATTGATATTTCAACCGCAGCAAACAACAGCAAATAAGTCAACATGTGAATGCAGCATGAGGTAAATGCTTAGGGGAATAGGACTTAGTGAATCATCGTCATTTAGAAATGAGAGCACATCGACGTATGAATCAATTATCAGTTTACAATTAATCATGCAGCCCTAATTTATAGTTTTCATAATTAGTAAAAAATACAAATGGCCGTTTACTAAATCAGAGCCCTAATACTATTTTGGATTTTTTATCTGTAAATAAAGAATATCAGCCAATACATTGATATCACTTTTTTTTTTTACTGCCTAATATTAGCATTGGCCCCAATAACCTAGCATTGGTCAGGCCCTAATGTAAATCGTCCTCCTGCCAGTCAAGCATGCATCTCTCATTAATGTTGGAAACCGGCTGTCTCTACATGGTGCAGATATTTTTAATACATGCCTGATAGTTTTCTAACATATTTTTCTTGTGTTTTTTTTCTGCATAACAAAGCAGAAGTGTAAAAAAAAAAAAGTCCCTGGTATATTTTCTATCTTTTAAGGGGTCCTTGGCTGAGAAAAACCTCTGTCTTAACCGAACTATTTTTTAACTTTACAGCTTCTGTTTCTTTTACTACTATATTTTTCAGTTTCTTCTACAATAATTTATTCTTGCCTTTCGTCTTATTTTCTAATTTGCAGTTCTCTTATGCTTTGTCTTCTTTTTCCCTTGTTGTCATCATCTTTTCCATGTTCAAAGCGCAGCTTAGGCAAAGGCACAGACTCGCAGCGCTCCTACAACAAGCCATGGGTTTTCTTTGTTGATAATCCAAGTGCTTGGCGGCATGATAGTACGAAAAGCCAACCCATCTTAACGGATTCCAGGCCCCTTTCACAATGTGACTTTTTTATTATTACAAGTTGCATTTAGTGTCAGAGTTGAGTTATTTCTCAATCCAGCGCTCTTCCAAGATCTAATGGGCAATTATCTGTGGAGGAGAAGTTAATGGGTGTCCCATTTCACAAAGTCCCCAGTTATTTATGTCAATGAGCGCCATTGTGTGGAAACGTGGCAGACCCGTGCTAACCGCTCGACTTGTTTAGATTTTCTCTATGGAATCCCACACCCATTGTAAGCCAGCACTAACCACAAGGCCAAAGTGTGTGTGTGTGTATGCGTGTGTCTGTGTGTTTTACACGTGTGTTACGTCCAGTCTGAGATGTGCAATAACAGTGTGTGTGTGTTTATGCGATGTAACGTACATAAATGCAAAGACATGATGAAAGTATACACTGACAGACACACACATCGGCCACCCCGCCACACACAAACCCACATAAACAGACATCCCGCCTCCCACATACACCACACACACACTCACCACAGACACTTACACAAGCAGAGCCGTAGACCTACCACCACATACCCAGACACCCCCCTATACACACACACACACACACATGCACACACTCATGCACATAGCTAGAGACCCGCTGCCACATATGCAGGCATCCCCCCATACACACACACAGATCCCGAGACCCACCACCAACATCAACACCCACGGGCTCAGGCTCTCGGTGACATCATGGCTTGGATGACAGCACGTCTTCCAGCCCTATTAGTCTGATTGTAGGTGGCTCCGCCGCAGTGATTTATGGGTAAATATCCATAGTCTCTCTCTGCTGGGTTGATTTATGAGCCATGTTTTGGTCCCTTTGGTCCCCAGACCACAAGACTTGGGAGGGGGAATCCTGTACAAATAATGACATTGTAAAAGTGGAGACAGAGCGAGAGAAGACCCGCCCTGTCACTCTCTCATCTGTCACCCAGAACTGGTGACACATTTTGATTGGTCAGTGAAATCAGGAAGTGTGACACCAACTAAAACTTCATCTTTCGATCATCTTGTAGTTTCATCTCTTTACATGCACCTGCCCACCTGTGAATATGTACTGTACCTGTCTCACTGGCTGGTCTAGACTGTCGTCCTGTCAGCCATCCTGTCTTTCAGTCCATTTGTTTTCCTATTGATGTAATGTATCTGTATTTCAGCTCTCTTTTGTCATCTGTTTTCTTTCTCTCTTTTGTCCTTGCCTCAGAAGTGTCTGAGTTTTTAAGAGCCCTATTAATTCTGTCTAACGCCACAGTGGAAAATGGATTAGCACAAGAGAGAACAGAATAAAGAAAGAAAGACAGAAAGAAAAGAAAGAAATCAATCAATCAATCAGACTTTATTTATACTGCATTATTGTTAATACAAACAGAATGCAGAAAATGAACCTTGGTGGACACCACAATCCACTTTACAGCTTTTTGATGAACATTCATCCATTGTTACGTAAAATTCTCTCCCAGAACGCTAAGATGTAAACCAGTTGAAACAGTATCAGAGAGGCCAACCAGACTGTGAAGTCTAACTAAAAGAATTGAGTGGTCTACTGACTCAGAGGCTGCAGTAAGATCAAGTAGCATTAATATAGAGATGTTTTTTTATGTCCATATTTGATCTCAGGTCATAAACAACCTTGACCAGTGCCGTGTTAATTGTTAGATTTCTTCGTTTCTCCTAGGGGGGTGTCAGATTGTTCTTCAGTTTTAGTGGGGCCACTTTAGTGGAGGCTCAGTAGCCCTGGAGAACCGCCCCATCCCACGGCCTAAGGTCGGGACTGGTCCAGAGATGAAGGCTCTCACTCTGGCCATTAGGAGCTTTCAATCTAAGCTGGGTTAGCATGGCTCTTATTCCTGCTCTCCTCCTCTCCTCCTGGGGTGGTCTGCGGCAGTGTGCGTCCAGCTGATCTGGCTGCCTGTTGAAAGATGCCAACTGTGTCTCAAGGTCTTCTGCTCTTAAATCCAAACCTCACACTTTATTTTTTAAGTGCCTGCAAGTGTATTTCTGTCATAGGTGATGCGTGTTTCAGCAATAAATCCAAAAAAGTAGCGACATTTGAAGGAGCTACAGGCCATGGCATCTGCACCTGAAGCTGTTTCCATAGCACATTACACATAATGCAACCTTGTATAAACCCAGAAACACTTTGTGGCGATTTTCAGAAAGTTAAGAGAGTTAAAGAGTATAATTGCACCAATAACAACTGCCCATCCATGCATAATTTCTAATTATTTGGCAGTCTTTTACCATCTCTCCCTTCTTTTTCCCATTTGACTCCAGTTTTTTTTTTATTTAAATGGTTTCTTTTTCTTTTTTGTTTTTTCCTCTGCCGACCAAGATGTGTAGGAGGCCCCCAGTTGACTGCTACTAGCTGTTGTATATAATTGGGTTGTGCTTTGTTACTGTAGCATGCAGAATGTTGCCCTCAGCCAAACATATCTGGCAATCAATTAGCATTAAAAATTCACTAACCCCGATGGTGAACAACTAGCAAGATGGACTGCACTCACTCTAACTGTCATAAGCTCACAGTTTGGCTAATTTATTGGCCAATTGTTGCTAGTTTGATACAGTGTTGGAAAAGTTGTGTTTCAGAGCTATTCTACTTTTGTGTTTCTAAGTGTTATAGCTTTATATTAATTAATATCCTTTTACCTTTACTTGGAGAGAGATCTGTATGTTTTTCTTGGTTTTGTTGCTTTACACCTCCATCAACAGCAAAATATACCTGTCAGGTAAGTCAGTGGAACATTTTATATTACAGTAATTTAGGACTGCTTGGTATATAATTGCATCTTACTAAGTTGTGGTTATTATTATTAGTGGTAGTATTATTACATTGTTGTTGTTGGGAGGCTTGGCAGAGTATAGTTTGCATCCTGCAGCCAGCTGTCACACTGCCTTCCCAGGAGCTTGTATAGAAAGGATGCACTGAAAGGCCACCAGTAACCCATTGAGAGCCCTTCAAGGAAGTTGCTAAATGTGTGTGTGGATGCGTGCTTGTATGAGTCGAGTGCTGTGTGTGGATGTATCGGGATGTGTGCGTAATTGTGTGTACGAGTTATAATTAGAAAAGCTCTTCCTGACTGACAGGTGTTGGGGAAACCTGCTGCGGCCCCTCAGTGGTGCATGCTGGGTCCTCGCATCTCCTCTAGTCTCAGCCCCAGAAATTGACAGGTGGATTTTATTGTTGCGGAAAGTGAGGGTGGATGGAGGGGTGGATGAACTCAAGCAGGACTGGGAGGGTAAAAAAAGAAAGTATGACAGTATTTCCTGTGTATCCATTCTGAGCAGTACCAGTATGTTTGACATTTCCACCAGCAATGAGTAATGCTCCCTATACCACTCTGTGCTCAAGCTGCTCAGTACTCACTCAGTGGACAATGAGGTGGCAGAGAATTGTATGTGCCCACAGCCAGACACTGAAAACACACAGTGAGTCATAACACACCATACGCCAGCACCATACGCACACACTGTCTCTCATACTTACACATGGAGACTCACCCACAGCAGTTAGTCGCACTAAAGGTCGCCTGCCACTAAGCACAATGTAGATTTTATGACTAAATTGATTAATATTGACGTTCACCAGAGCTAAAGTCTAAGCGGGTGGGCTGTTACTGTAAGAGGAAACATGATTTGCCTACCGGTCACATAAGCAGTACTCTCCACATGTGCTCTCTGATCGCTGTTTTTTTATGTGTCTAATTATAATATAATAATATAATAATAGTCCAACCGATACTTAACCTGTGGGTCAAGAACTCATTGTTGTGACTTGTCCATTAGAGTGGCAATGATTAATCGATGATTAATTAATTATCAAATTAATCACCAACTATTTTGGTAACCGATTATTGAATTGAATTGGTTTGAAAAGTTGAAAAAGTCAGTATTATCTGATTTCAGCTTCTTAAATGTGAATATTTTTATTATTTTTTTTACTCATCTCTGACGGTAAATGGAATATCTGTTGGTACAGTTTGTAACTTGACTGTCTAACTTTGCTATGAGCTGATTGGCTGTTGAAACAGGTGAATTACCTTTGCGTTCTAAAGCCCGGTGACTTGACAAGCTCAGTTGCAAGTGACGCCATCAGCCAGCTTGAGTGGAGCTGAGAGCTGAGCTGAGCCAATCCACACTAAACTTATCACAAGATGTGTGCTGCGATAGAGCACAGCAGCATTAAAATCATATTTTCTTAGCCATGCAAATCCCTCTTTCAGTTTGAATGACCTAGACTATATTATTCACAGCTCCTTTATATAATAAGAAAAATTACTAAAACTGAATAATGAAAGTGTTGCAGGAATGACACACAGTGGATAATGACCAATTTATGGGTTTAAGTGCCTTATCAGTGTGTCATGCACACATCTTATGTAATGGGCTAGTCTCCAGGATATCACAGTCCAACAGGTCCTGTGTGAGTCAGCTTTATGTGGGAAACACCGGTCAGATCCTGTACACTGATGCAGAAATGTTGCTCATGCTTAAGTGGGGATCATCATTTTTGTTGTGGATAAAGACAAGTATGCTTCCATCTAATTGAAATTTGTCTGGAAGCAGAAGTGACTGAAATCATCCTCTCTCACTGTCTATTTGATCGTCGGCATTACTGTGTAATAGAAATCTTTTACATTTTGAGAGAATCATTATTTATCTACAGATTATTTTCACGACTAATCAATTGATTGTTTAGTTTAAAGGATATTTAAAAAAAACAAACAAATGCAATGCATGAAAATGCAATGCAATTTCCCACTTCAAATTGCCTCGTATGTCCAACCAAAAGTCCAAAACCCAAAGACTCTTCATTTACTATCATAAATGACAAAAGAAAAGCAGCAAATCCTCACGTTTAAAAGGCTGGAACCAGCAAATGCTTGACATTTTTGTTTGAAAAATGACTGAAACAATTAATTGATTATCAAAATAGTTGCAACAAATTTTTTTTTTGATTGACTAGTTGATTAATCAATTAATTGTTGCAGCTCTAAGCACTATAAACAATGACATATTGGAACCTTGTTGAAATATACTTTTTTTTTTATCATCAACCACTGTATGCTGATGACTAGCTGCTATTATTACTTAATCAAATAAATCACACAAATTGCCAAATTTTGTTGTTGCTCACTTCATGCAAGTTCCATATAACGCTTTCATCATTCTGACAACTGCAACAATGGTGTTAGATTCCATTCAAAGTAAAGAGACACATAACAACAGAATAGACACAAAAATGCTGATTTGAGCTGTTTGTCAGCTTTAGACACCTGCGCACATCAACGACAATAATTATCATCAGGAAGATGTGTCAAAGTACCAATTAGCTAATTGTTTATTTACTGCTGAGTCTACAACTAAGCTTTCCTTCCAAACATAATTGAATGCACAACAATGCTGTGGTCCCAGTTTTTCTGCGTTTAATCAGCAAACAGCCAAGAAAGAGATTTGATAAAAATGAGATTTGATGCACAAGCAGAAAAAGTGACAGGGCTTTGATTAAATGTGTGTACAGAAGTTCTTTAAATGTTTGCCCGTTTAAAGAATTTTGGTGAATACTCCAGCTGTGCTGTTGCTCTGGCTTGAGTGCTTCAGGTAGGGTACGGAGGTGCACCTGCTCTTCTCCATCCATCCATCCATGCCCCTCATCTGCACAACTTCTTCCCCTCATGTAAACCTGTCCCCTCCTCCCCCGTCGATCATTCTCCTCAGGCTACTGTGTCTATAATGAGCATTTCCTCCGAGCCCCCCTCCCCCACCCCCGCCAACTATTCTCTCACTTTCTCCCCCCTCCTCTCCTGTCCTCCCCTTCTCACTGTGTGCAGAATTGGAGAAGCTTATCGCCTAGCAACGACAATTAAAGTACAACAAGTCAGTGGAGGTAGCAGCCACCATCAGAGCAAGCTTCACAAACCTTCGTGTGACCAGCGGCTTTAGACAGAAAGAGAGGAAAACAGAGCAGAGTTAGATCAGGAGGGAGGGAAACGGAGCTAAAGAGTTGAAGTTGGACAGGTGAACAGCAATTACAGCCACCGCTGGAGCACCACAGTGAGGACTTTGGGTGTTGGAAACAAGAGAGAAAAAGAAGACAGGGAGAGTGGAGTATCGGTCTCCGACTGGGTTCACTTGGTTGGACCCGACAGGTATGTGTGTGCATTGGAATCAGTTGATGCAAAGTGAAGGTATTCTGCCAATACGACGGTGTTTTTGTGTGTATTGCTGCCTGTGAGTCAGTATTTGAAGAAAGCCATGTTACACAGATTGTGCTTTTGAGGCATTTGGAAATAATACCAGCAGAATAGAATATCTGCTGTAAAGGTATGCGTTCACACACCTGCTTCCATACTGTATAAGCACACACTAAGAAAGATGCAAACTTAAGTCTGTGGGTAAAAGTGGACTGATTCATATATGTTTACTCTTTTCAGACGTATATAAATTTAAATCTTAGACTTGTTGTGTAAGTCCTGCTAATTGTGTCCCATATGTTCCCCCACTGTCATTAAGACTGAGGTGTTAGCTCCATTAGTTGGCAGGTGTGATGTCTCCTGCTACCACCATCTATGGAAATGTGTTTATTTTTTTTGGCTCAGGGGGATTTATGGACTGCATAGGGACAGAAATTATACAAGATGCATGGAGAGCGAAAGGTTTTCTATGAGCAGCTGAGACTGCACATGAACTGTCAGCCCTGATATAAATCTTGCTCTTATTTTTGTGTGATTGTTAGTGATGCTTTCTGCAGGCACAGGTGGACAGAGGTGAGAGGGTTCAGATGGCAAGTTATTTGAACACCTATCTGATGCCAGATAGGCTGATGATCAATAATGAAAACAGCATTTTAATTGAAGCTTGCTTTGATTAGTTAACATGCTGTATATTTGACAGAGCACATTGTGTATGCCGTGTCAATGTATGTAAAATGCATATAGATTTGTTTGTTTGATCATAATTGTTTCTACTGTTCATACATTTCAGGTTTTTCAAAATGAATTCTATCAACCTCCAGGATGCTGTCATGCTGTAAGACGCCGTTATTGCATAATTCAAAGATGAAACATTTAAGTCATAGTTAAAGCTGGGGTAGGCAGTTTATTTTTAGCATCCTTGGGCAGAAGTTCCATAATAATATTTAAGCATGATATAATTCACATGGTCTGACAGAAAACTAGACTTCTAGTCCTCCTGGCTGTAGTAAATCTAGCCTTGATGTAAGATTTTGCTCAGTCACAGGGAGATGATGAGAGATGATCGTTGAGTCATTCTCAAAACAAAAGTGTTTCATAACCAGGAAATGAGACTCAACAGTCACTTCCTGCACCTTTAATACTTTCATCATTCCAGTACACCTTCTGAAAAATGCTGTTAATCATGTGATTTTGAAAATTGTGAAGTAATATCAAATGATATACAGTAATAATAACGTAATAATAAATAACTCGCAATTAAAAAGTATTAAAAAGGGTTATTTTTATTCACATACATGGTGGGTACATTATGAACAAGAAGTATTTTATTTTCTTGGAGGGGGGGCGGAGATCAGTCTCAAAAATATGCTGATCATATGTTTATTGTACATAAAGATACAACAAGAAGAACACTTTTGTGACTGAATTATTTGGCTTGCTCATTTTGGTTATGATCTGAAAATATTTCATTTTTATTTTCATTGCTACTTTAACTGTACATGACAGAATTATCACCTGAATCTGCCGCTTCACAGAGCTTTATATCAAGTTTCAGTCACGTAACTGATGTACCTGTAACTAAGCAACTGTTTGCGAACAGGTTTGCCAGCTTAAAATGTGATAATGTGATGTGTTCACAACTTGTTTCTACAAGCCCTAGTGGCCAAGTGGGCTGGCTATTGCAAGGTCAAAGTCTTGACGTTAATTCTGAAACCAAATACGGAAAATGCGTCATTCAGTTTATGTAGAAATCTATCAGGGGAATAGTGACATCACAACAAACTGTAACACTGCTGGTGCCTGTAATTGTGTACTAACGGGAAATCCTGAAAAGTAATTTAGACAAAGTTTCTGCCTTTCAGTAAGTTAAATCTCAGCCTCCTTATTCATGCTCTGATGAGATAATTCATTCAGCGTGAAAGGTGGCTCTAAATGAGTCTGCCTTCACCCTCCACAGATGTACAGTATCTTTCAAATGAAGGACACCCACCTGCCCTCACCCCATGGCAGAGTGGTCCTACCTGAGGGCACTGTGGGGGAGCAGGGAGGTGAAAGGTCACTCACTCTGTATGGCCTATCCTGTTCCCACCAGGGGGATGAAACTCATATGCAGACTTATACACACACAGAGAAGTCAGTCGCTGGTCAAAATGTCACAGCACTGCACACATAAAAGCACACACATACACACACACTCAGAACGCCAGAGTAGAGGAGTCACTTGCTGGTCAAAATGTCATTGCACACATAAAAGCACACTCACACATAAACACACTCACACTCAAAACAACAGTTCTCTCTGATGTTCAGTTTGAGATTCAAAGGGAGGGAATGCCTTTTTCTCACTTCATTTTTTTTTAAAGCATTGTGGTACAGTACCAATCTAACACTTTTACAGAAAGTCATAGAGAAGGAGCTCACACCAAGGTCACTGACCACCAGTGCATGTCCATTATTGGCTCCACTGTTCGGATAAAACTGGAGACATTAGTCCTTATCTTTGTGGTAGCATCAGGCCCAATACACGCAACTCTCCGACCAGGGCAGGAATTTCATGGCAGCCACAATGACCATGATTGCTGTGCTCCCTCTGTGGCCCTGATGCCCGCACTGGCCCAGCTGATTTCAAGATTTTCTCCTCTGCTGCTTTTCTGTCAATACAGTTTTTAGTAGGGCTGCCCCTGACTAAGGATTTCCCTAGTCGACCAGTAGCTGTCATTTCAAGCCATTAGTCGACTAGTCATTGCACATGTATGATATTATTTTAATAATTTAGATATATATTTTTGGGGTACAAAGTGAACCACCAGTTAAATGCTAATAGCAAAAAGCGTAATGACTCTGAACGTGTCAGAACAGTCAATGAGGAGACGGAACATATTGTTAGTTTATTTCAACACGTTATAACCTCACACGGATGATGTGTACTTACAAATTAAGTGGCAAAGTTACAAACTCGCTCCTCAATCGCTTCACACCTCCTGTTCCAAACTGAGCATGCTGTGTCTTCATCATCCCCAGAGTCAGAGTCACTTTAACGTTGAATCACCTCATGCGCTGTATTTCCTGTCAAGCCAGCCTCAACTGGTCTCAGCGACGGTATCCCATAGGACCACTAACTAATGATGAACTACTGAATTAAATTTGAGGTGTCTTTTTTTTCCCTGCAACTAACTGATAAATGAAAACCTGGTCGACTAAGACTCTTGACACCGACTAAAGGTTAAATCGACTATTAGGGGAGGTTCTAGTTTTTAACATCAGTGTTTTTTGTTGAAATTCTGATGTCTGAAAATTATAAGTCTCTAAAAGAGACAAAGTACTCAGGATGAGTGTGAGAAAGGGACTGTGTGAATGTGGACAGAAGTGTTGACGTAAACTTTCTTTGATCATCAAGCTTGATGTTACTCTACAGTACTATGGTTTACACTGAAGACTGGAGTCTGTTGTGACAAACAGCAAGATCCGCATTATATACTAATCTATTCATTATATCCATGGACTCTTGTTTTATTTGATGGCTTCACTGCCCTGACATTTGACCTTTGAGCCCTCAAACGGCTTTACCCCTCAAATTATGTAATTCCAGGCCTGGCTCAAACTGTTTGGTATTTTCCAACCTTGAAGTTCGCACATATCACCAGAGAGCTATACACCTCCAGAAGATGTGTACAGCAGGGGAAACTGTGTGTGTGTCTGCTCCTTTGTGTATAGGTTTGGGTTCGTGTCAGTGTGTGTGCCTAATAAGTTGACTCTGCCGGAGGGATGTATTCAAACGTCTCCTGTTGAGCAGAGCTGGCAGGTAGCGTCGTTTATGCACTTGGAGCTTCTGAACTCGGTTGATTTTCTCATCAGGGAAACGGCTTTAACACTCACAGTCTCTCTTCTTGCCTCCTCTCACACTGTTGCAAACAGACACCACATTTTGATTGATGTTTGAATAAAGTAAATCTACTCGTTAAGTGTTTGTAATTGTAGCCAGGGAGCTAATTATTTTTCACTGGGGGATAAGGTCATTACCCCTGTAATGACCTTACAGTGTGGCATTGATCATTTGATTGGTGTTGCCTTGAAGCTAAAAGTCCAGATTAGTAGGAGGGTTGAGACTTACATGAACTGTAGGTCACCTCGCCTGTAATAAACCAAACTCATTTAATGGAGAAAACGGGTGATCTCTGTCTTTGTGTTTGTGCAATTGGATTGTTTTTGGGGTTAATTAGCTGGCTGATTCTTTGATCAAATCTTTTGTGCAAAACCTGTATTTTTTGTCACAGGCTTTTCTGCCTTAAATATACTATTACTACCATCAGCTATCAGCATTCAGTTATTTACCAGGTTGCTGGATGAATCCCTCATTATCATGTCTCTTTTCTTTCTATTTTTTCCAGAGTCTGGGCTCGGCTGACCGAAAGGAGAATCAGCATAAGCATAAGTAAGTCCCCTTTTAATTTTATTTCAGGAAAACAGCAAAAGACACCAGATATATGGTTGACAGTCCATGGCTCCCATAGATCTTAAATATTCCCACAAACTAAACTCCTTGATGCTTTAAGTAACATTAACAGCTCATTTTGATTGTCTTTCTGTATTGCTGTAACAAAATGTTGCACGTTTGCTAACACCAATCTTGAGTCATGTACAGAAAGACACCTGTGTTGCCATGAAAACAGAACACATGAATTGGCTCACCAACCTTATTACTATAGCTCATTTTACCATCTCAGTTTAAGAAGAATATAAGGCAGCTCAATTTTAACTAGGTTTTCAAGGTAACCCAATTCCTAAAGAAACTGGCCTGATTCACCTGTGGTCAGGTGCCAGTGAATTCCAACGTGTCTGTGTGTATGAGTGTGTCTGAAAAGGAAGTTAAGTCGGTCTAAGCCTGACCCATAATCCATTCTCTAGCAGTAATACCCCTCACTCCAGTTTTTCATGGCACTGTTTGCATCGATCAGAATAGGAATCTGCTTTAATGTGGTCACATGGAACAAAAGCCCTCACAGGTTTTGCGCTTTGTATGTAAATGTGAACTAAAAATCATTTCTGTGAAATCATGAGAGGTACCTAGTTACTCTGTGGAAGGAGAGTCGTGTTGTGTTTTTCAGTAACTGAGGGTGCCTCAGCTACGTGACATCTTGACATCTTCTGTGGGTTTGTATTTTAGACCTTTGACATATTATATCAATATCATGATATGAGACTGGATACAGTTTTTATTCGTGATATCACATAAGAGTTGTCTTCTCCTGGTTTTAAAGGCTGCAGTACAGTAAAGTGATGTCATTTCAAAATTGCATTTTGTGAATTTACCAGACTGTTTCAGCTGTTCTGTTATTTTCCTTCATCCACTTAGTCATTACATTCACTTACTGATGATTATTGATCAAAAATCTCATTGTGCTAATATTATTACGCACATTAACCACTGGCTTTGCTAATTACTTACTTATATGTTATGTATAAGTAATATATATGCATATACTGTATGATTGTTTGCCAATAACATTTCTGACTGTACTATATTGGGGCTAATAATTGGACAACAAACAAATATTTTGATAGAGAACATTAGTGCTGTCCCAGACTACCTAGTCAAGTAGCAGTCATTAATTCCGGCCATTAGATGATATGTATTTTTGGAGCATCAGAAAATGGTTTGAGTTTCAGGGTAAAAGAGGGAGAGATTGTAACGCTGTTAACACTGTGTTACATCACAGAGAAATATGAAATATGAGCCTCTAAAGCCTCTGGACATGCACACAGGTGTTTTCAGTTATTCTGGATGATTGGGCCGCTGCTCAGTTTGAAGGGAAAGGCTTTGATGGGAATTTAAAAGGTCACAAATCTCAATGATCAATAAGATAAAAGTGTACTTTGTCCCAACCTGACAAGTGTAACAAAGCTAATAGGAGACTTGGGAAGATGTCACTCAATTACAATTTGTACGTGCCCATTCGTCAGTCCTGAGAGAAGGTCTAATCAACCAGATGATATGAAAACACAGGTGTGGGTTTTCACAGGCTTTAAAATATGAATTTTACAAAGGCGCATGATGCAAGCCACCTGTTAGCAACAATGCTAACAGTATTACATTGCACAAGTCTTATTCAAAACATGGGAATTAAAACAAACAACTCATAAAAACAAATAATCACAAAGTTACCAGAACGATGGATGATGTATACTCGCTACAAACTCGATCCTCTTCACGCATCTCCTGTCCCTGTTGTGTCTTCATCGTCCCTGGGGTCAGTGTCCTGGTCAAAGCCACTGCTTAGCCCAGTTCATTTCCCGCACACCGGTTTCTGCTGCTAATTCCAGCAACACTTCCTGCCAGCATTACCCGCTGGGTCCCCTCCGCCTTGGGCCTGAAAAACTCCTCCTCCCGGTGGTCCAAAGCTCCTGTGTTAGTAGTGTAAGCAAACACCAACACTACCCCGGTTCCAGTTAAGTGAAAGTGCCCCACATTGCCAGTGACTTCTGTGTTACAAGAGAAACAGTCTGTGTTGCAAGCATCCCCTTGATACTTTTGTCCTGGCCCCACCAACAGGGCACAGCTCCCAAATGGTTTTCATTTTTCTCTGTGACTAATAGATAAAACTAAAAACTAATGGCACCAGCCCTTGAAAACATGCCTTTTCATTGTCAGTCAACAGTGGACACAGTTAAAGACAAGCGAGGCAGGAACTCAAGTCAAACTAAATTAGGTGTATATTGTGGTTGCCCAGCAACCAAAGCCATGGACACCCATCTTCACAACATATCTCCCTCCTGTCTGTTTCTTCATATCAGCAGTACAGTCAACATGGTCTGTGCACCTAGAGTTTCTCTGTGTGAACGGATACTGGAAATTACCATAGATGTGTTACACTATTTTTTCTTGTCTTTATCTCTGTCTAAGACGTTTCAGGATGTCTCACTTTGGATCAATTAGCCAATTAACTCATTAGAAGATTTTTGTCTTACTGTCTTCCTTTGAAAGCATTGAACTGACGCTTCAGTGAGTGAAACCTTTGTGAAGGACAGCCCAGTACTCTTGAAACCATATATAAGCAGTCTCAGGTGTGTTTTTCTTAAGTAAAATGCAGTTTTCAGCTGTATATTTGAACTGTAGATACATGGTTGTGGGTACAGTATGTATGTTAAATTTGTGTGTGTGATGCCTCAAAGACATCCAGCAGCATTGTACAGAAAATGTAGAAACGTGATCCAGCTGAAAGTGACTGAAAATTCCCAGGAGTGAAAATCACAATGGTTGGCCATTGTCTGTCTGTGTGTAAGAATGTGAGTGTTTGAGGCTGAACCCTGATAGTGAGACATGTGCTGCATCATAGATGAAATTTATACATTTTTGTCATATCCGATGTGTCTAATATGCCAGGTGTGCTGGCACAGTGAGCACTCAGTGTGCCAGAGTGGGAGACATCTGTTGCCAGGAGACAAGCAGCTGTATTCATGAGCCAGTAGAATCATCATGGAGTGTCAAGTAACAGGAGTCTTCCCCCACCAAAGAGAAAGGAAAGAGGAAAGTGTTCAGTGTATATATTTCTTTATGCCAGCAGAAACATGCGCATGAGCACAAATGAGCATGTACAGAAGGTTAAATGGCAAACAGTATGCACACACATACTGCACAGGGTCATGTTTTTCATCTCAAAATGATCATAAACCTGAGAAACAAACGACAATGCACTGGCATATCTGTGTGTGTGTGTTGTTTGCTTTTGTGGCAGAGTATTAGGGCCTGTGTCCACATGGTGTAGTTTTTTTTCTGGCAGTGCCAGTGTCTTTTTTTCTGTTGTTCCTAATGAGGAGAGAGCATATGCGGCAACATGCGGGCGCCGGGAAGAAAGGCGTTGCGCCCAGCATCTCTTTTCCAAGTCTGCTTTCATGCAGCCGCTCCAAGCACCTTTAGCTGAAAATCTCTAAACTTTTCAGAAAGGCTCAGGTGTCGTCACCATTGCTTGTTTTCAGGCAAGCTGTCATATTTTAGATGGGGATTAGTCACCCTGGTATTTTATCCTTCTTTTTTCTGCAACTCATGTCAAGAGAGGAAGGAGTTTTAAAAGTCTCTGTGTGTGTGCAGCTCCTAGTACTTCTGTAGTTTCTAACTGAATCTCTGTAGTTTAAAGTTTTATCTCAGCACTTCACAATGCACTTCCAGTGCCCCTCTGCCAGAAAAAGAACATTATGTAGACAAGGCCTTAAGTCTGTGTTCTTTAATATCCCATCTGTTTTATCTCTTATATCTTGAAGTTATATCCTATCACTATGATGGTGATAACATTTAGCCTCAAAATGTAAAATATTTGCTTATTTCTGTCAGGCGAGGTGATGGAATGTATTCGGTATCATTCATTCTTTTCATTCACTCACTCTTGTGTCAGTAATTAGAGTTGTTTCTCCTTTTACCTTCGGGTTGAATATTTCTAAACTTTGGCTCATCGTTCCTTCAGACAGAGGTGATCTGAATGATGCCTTTATTTTGTCCCACTTGGACCACTGCAACTCTCTCTCCTTTTTTTTTACGTGCCTAAGCAGGTAATCACTGGATCATTTACAAGTGGTTCAGACTGTCTATGTAAGGCTTATTACCAGGTGTGCTGAAAGGGCTCACATTACACCTGTTTTTTATGTTTCTACCCATCAAACTCACAGAAGATTCTGCACAAAGTAGAACAAAACATTTTATATTGTGCCTGTCTCAATCCATTTTCATGAAGACATTAGAAATTTGATCAAACTTTTTTGCCCTCTTATCACTTCTTTTGTTGTTAAATTATTTAATTGCAGTTTTTATTTGTATTTTATGCCTATTTCATTTATACACACTTAAGATCTTACTGTACCATGTTTCATTCATTTCATCTTTTTGCACTTTATGCTCATGCAAGCTTGCGCTGTTGAACTATTAGAAAACCTTACTTTTTTAACTTCTATATCTACTTATGCAGAGTAAAGATGGTACAGGAAGGGAGGAATAATGGAAGAATGGGGCACTGGGGGTGTCCTGGAGGATGGGGGATGCTCCACGTTTTTCATGGACCGAGGGATTTAGGTACGGATGTCAGGGAAGAGAGAACTTGATTAGACTAATTTATTCATGGAGTAAGGCATGTAATTGTTCTCATATGGAGGTGACGTAGGTGTGTGTGCGTGTGTGTGTGTGTGTGTGTGTGTGTGTGTGTGTGTGTGTGTGTGTGTGTGTGTGTGTGGAATAACTTAAGGTGAGTAAAAAGTGGGTATTCTCAGTTCCTCAGTAAAATAACTGAAGATGTCTCATAGGCGTATTGAAAATGTTGTACACACCTTAATATCCACTGTGTTGGATATAAAGGGGTTTCCTTAAATGAACCTGGGAGACAATTTCAAATGGATGAAGTTTTACTTTCCCGGCACTTAAGGGAGAAATATGCAGAGCACTTGAAACTTGCTTTTGTGAGTTAATTAAGTTATTTACTCAGTCAAGTGCTCTTTTTTCTTTCAATATTGACATTAATGCAAGAAAAGGCATGTCTGCAATGTACTGGTGGCTCAATACCACTCTTTCATGTCTGATACCAATACAACAACCTTGAGAATCTGCGGATACAATACCAATCAGATTCTGTCTTTTTCCCCTCTCAACTAAGCTGTTAATAATACATTTGTATAGCTTGCTTAACCTAGCCTTCTAAAAACCATCATGCTCAAACGATGAAATTAATCTTCTACTTCTATGGGGCTAGAAATACATAGCCCAGAACATGGTGCACATATGCATTTCTGCTGCTTTTTTATTTAAACTTCTTGCAACATGTTTGATTGGTCAGCACCATTCAAACATCAAAATTAGGGATTTAAACATAATTGCACTCTGCCGTTTTGCTTTTTTCCTCCTCAAGCTTAAAATATCTCCACACAGCTGACATGATGACAGCGCTGCTGACAGGTCTCACTCACATCCAAGCTTCATCTGTGTTACTCATAACACATCCCTCTTTACAGCATGTCGCTCACAGTTTAGTTTAACATTTATGTAATATTTTAGGCTAATCATATCAGGTTTTTTTTCTTCTTCTTTCTTTTTTTTTTGACCGGTATCGGACTGATAGCGATACATGTCAGATCAGCACATTATTGTTACAAGCATGTATACATGAATCTGTCATATGTGGAGGAGAACTTGTTCTTCAAGTGAAACAGCTTTTTCCATTAACAGACAGTCTCAGTCTTTACACTCTGAGGACACTGTGCCTCAAACCCCACTGTTGCTTTACTGCCACGCTCCCCACAGTTAAAGGACTTTTCCTCGCAGCAATAGCTGCTTGTTGCCGTGGTTACAGGTGACAGAGGAGCCGAAGCCCTGCAGCATTTAAATCATGGCACAATGTTGATGTCATCCCCAGGTTTTATGAATTTCATTTAGTGTTCAGTACAAAAAGTCCACAATGGGGCTGAGTAATACAATGTTTACCATCTCAGATCAGAAGTCAGTATTAGTATCTTGAAATCACAGGCATTAGGGTGGCAACTGATGATTTTTTTTCATAGGTATTCCATTCATTTTTTAGTCCATAAAATGTAAGGGAAAAAAATGTAAAAAATGCTCCTCACAATTTTCCCAGATTGCTTCTTTTGTCCAGCAGTCTAAAACCTAAAGACTCTTCATTTACTATCATAAATCACAAAGACAAGCGACAAATCCTTACATTTTATAAGCTGGAACGAGGAAATGTTTATCATTTTTGATTTAAAAATAACTGAAAGGATTAATCAATTACCAAAATAGTTGGCACTGAAGTTTCATTCAATCAGCCAAATGATTAGTTGACTAATCGTTGCAGCTCTGTAGGTCAGTGAGCACAAGTAAAGATGCATATACACCAATCAGCATTAACAAAATAGAATAAACCTTTGTACACTAATGTAAGAAGAAGTTAAATTCAGTCTAAAAATTGGAGTTTAACTGAATTGGCTTGCTGTCCCTGCTTTTTGCATCAGTTGGAAATAACCAGACCCTCCACATTACTCTATCTCATCCCCCAGAGGGCCGATCCAAGGCAAATTCTAGCAAAAAGATAATAAGGACTGAGGGTTCCCGCTGTCTCACCAACGTGTAACACATTCCTTCATTTTTCCAGCCCTTTTTTTCTTTTCACCTCATTTTTTTCCAGGGTTTTGAAATCCCAGTGTAAATACATATTGAGGAGTATTTACAATAGTGGTAATGGTGGTAGGAGAGGGAGCTAACTCAGCGGGCCGGAGGAGACTGCCGCTGGCTGACTATCTGAGTGTGAGACTATTTGTACAGTTAATCTAGTGTGTGTGTGTGTGTGCACACATGTTCTCAACAGCAGAGTGTGTTTGTAACCAAACTGCTGATCCAGTGTGTGTATCGCAAATTTGAGGAGTGTATACTTGTGTGAATGTTAGCAGCATTTAGGGTGTGTGTGTGTGTGTGTGTGTGTGTGTGTGCGCGCATGAGTGAGAGAGAGAGAGAGAGATGCAATGGGAGAAGGAGAGCTTAATTTGGAGTACTTAAACAGCAGCAGGGCATAGCCTTTTCCATTCTGGGTTTAAATACAACAGCATTCTCACACACACACACACACGCAACAACATAACATACAAACAGTCCATCCTCACGACCACATTAGCTGACAGAATTCTCAGAGAAAATGTCTTTCTATTATGTTGCACAACAACATACCTCTCCTTCCAGTTTGAAACCACACATCAAAATGTGATCAGCTTTCCCAAAAACATCTCAACACTTTGGATACATGCAGTTCGCTGGCTTACAATTGTACAAATATGATTTCAGGATTAAACTGCTTTTGGTACAAACAAGCCAACTCAGCATTTCAACCGCGATCACCACTTAGACATTTCGAATTCGAGTTTGCTGTTTTTTTTCTCACTCTGCAGTGTTGTCCTCCAGTTAACCTTAAGTGATTTTACTGGCACTGCTCAGTCGGAATAATAAGGGTGGCCGGCTGGAGAGTCTGCATTTTCTGCATTTCTAAATTCCCATTACAGCCCCATCCATTCTAGGACATGACCTATGAAGTTGTAAGACAGGCAGTGGATGTGAAAAACCCATAGATTGTATATTAAATAGTGGACAGGCCTTCAGGGTCTGAAAAGTGAAGCCAATGCGGAAGTGCCCTAAACCAGCATTATTTCTAATGGCCAACAGGGGGCGACTCAACTAGCTGCACAATGAAGTCTGTTTGTATGCACCCTTATGGAAAGACCTAAACTAGCAATTAAGACATAATTGTGTGTTTATGTCTTAATCTCTAGCTTCATGTGTTCTTCAGTACAGCATAATATTCATTTAGTCAATTATTCATAATATTCATTTAGTAAAATTAATGGTCCTATTTAGAGTAAAGCAGGATATGCTTTAGGGTGAGGATACCGTGTGATTGATTAATCGTTTTCAGTACGTCCATCCAGTGCAACACGCAGAATTCACCAAACTCAGATCAAACTGTCAGACTAGACTGTATTGATCAAACTTGGATCAAGATGCTGTCACTACATTGCCTTTTTCTTGCCTGATATGTTTTCAGAAACATATTTTAGTGTTCTGTCTAGTTGTAATATGAGAAAGATGGCGACCATGCAGCTGCTGTTTCTTTCCGGTTTCAACAGAGCCTCCCAAAACTCAGACCAAAATGTCAAACTAGTGTGTTGATCAAACATGGATGAAGATTCTGTTACTAAATTGCCTATTTTTTTCATTTAAAACGTTCTAAGAAACATTTTGGTGTACTGTTTAACTGTAAGAAAAGAAAGATCACAACCTGGCAGGCTGCCATTTTGTCCTGCGGAATGGACAAGCCAAAACCAAGTATCATTATCTCCCTTGCCAGTTTCACACTCTCATCAGTACTGTGCATGCTCTGGATGCTAAAAACAAGATGGCGTTTTGGCCATAATGCCAAACTCGAGGCTTCAAACTGCAGTCCACAAACCAGTGGGTGACATCACAGTGGCTCCATCCACTAATTAACTTACTGACTGATTTCTCACCCACAAATAAGACAATCCAAAAGACGATTCATCATAGCATCATCATTCCTTCCTGCCGTTAACCTCAGAGAGGCCAGAGAGAATGCAATATTCAGGCATTCCTTGTTAGGTCAGAAATTTCTGTGTGTAGGTCCACACTGCCAACAAAAAGAAATATTTTTTTTTTGTAGTTAAGTACTCGTTAATGTTGTTCAATAACACTAAATTGGATTCTCTTCCCTAACATAAACGCCTGTTGACCATAGCGAAGCTGCGTCCAACCCACATTCAACCCAGGTCGAGAGGACGGTCGTGAAGCCAGGGTCGATGATGCACATTGACTCATTCAGATTGACCGCCAACGTGGGTTTAACCCATGTCGCGTCGTCTGTCTGAAAGGGATTTTTGTTTGTGTGTATATGTACTGTATGTGAGTGTGTGTGTGTGTGTGTGCGTGTGTGTGTGTGTGTGTGTGTGTGTGTGTGTGTGTGTGTGTGTGTTTCCCTGCTCCTGTGCCCAACACAAACTTTCTTCTCTCAATGCTGAACTTTAACTCTTTCCCAGACCTAAACCTAATTCTAATAATTTAAACCATTAAGCCAAGATTTAACTGTAAATTAGCTCTTTCAGTGGTTACTGGAAAAATGTTGACTTTGTAGAATTTTGCTCAACTTTCTACCTTTGAGATAGACCTTTGGTTCTCACAAGTATAGAAATGCAAGAAACACGCACACATCTCTCTCCCTCCTCGAGGTTCCCGTCTTCTTTCCAGCATAAATAATCCCCTCAGTCTGCTGGCTCAACCCTGATTGGAATCTCGACGCCGTGCTCAATTGTGGGTTGATGGGGGAAAGTGGGGTGCCCTGTGTGTGTGTGTGTGTGTGTGTGTGTGTGTGTGTCTATGTTTAAAGCTGTTTCAAGGCCATAAACATAATACCAGAGGGGTGTCCACCTCAGTCAGGCCAGGCCTCCTAAAACCTCGGTTAAGAACTCAGGTTGGCACACAGATCCACAACCATGGACTCACATAAGCAGACTCATTCACTTAAATGATAGCATATTTATTGCAAATTGCAAAGTGATGTACTCAGACTGGAATACATGCACGCTCTCATATTCACTTTTTATTCACAATTTAACAAGTCAGCCAGTGAGCCGTGAACCCATACAGGCCAGCAGCAGCATTGCAGTACTGAGCGCACTGATACAGGGGGTTAAGATCCAGGCTCCACAAGGTTTTATCAGCTTTTCTGCGTCCTAGAAGAGACCAGCTGGAGGTTTATGTGGAGAATTATGAGATTCTGTGCAGAATTATAAGTGGGTTACAATGTCATATGATGTTATGTGTTGTGATGTGCCGACTGCTGACAGTTGTCAGGTTTATGTAGATTTTTGACAGCAGTGATGAGGCTTTCACATTCGATCAGGTCAAGTCTAGGGGTTGTATACAGAAACTTCCTATCTTAAGTCTTAATATAAGATAGAAAGAGTCTAACTGACAAGTTTTCCCAGTTTGGTTTTACGGAAACAAATTCTAATTAACTTTAGGAACCCTCATCCTGTTTTATCTCAGGTTAGGAAATCCTAAATACTCAATCCAGAATTGTTTATCAGTTTTTATGTCTGTTACCTAGCAACCAACACTACTTTTTCATCTCAATGAGCTAAACAACTTTGTAACCCTTATTTTTTTTGTTTTTTATCACTGCAACATACTATGAACATACTTCAAGAAAGATGAGATATAGGTTTTGGGAACATCTGTAGAGAAATCCAAAGATGTTCTTTTGGAATTTACAACAATGGTTACTAAGAAGGCCAAGGATGCTAAGAAGGAGAATGATCTAGAGCAGACAGTCTCCGCCATATTCGACATCCATTGTGTAAGAGCAATGCCTGAGCAGCTACACAGACTACACAACGTACCTTAGCTACTGTTAGCTTGTTACTGAGTTAAGCTACTACTACAGGTGGAAAAGTGAAAGTGACAGCTTAATGGTTATCCTAAAGTTAGGAACATTTATTTAAGACGCTAACAATAGTTAATGGTAGTGTTAACTAACAGTAGCTATCAGCAGTTTTGGCTAACAGTAAGTAACGGTCGTGTTAGCTAACCTGGCTGGTCTTTTGTTGCCTCTCCACAATGGATGCCAGATGCAGTGGAGATTGTGTCTTTTATATGTTTCAATGTATTTTCATTATCTCTGCGAGATGAGATAAGTAGTGTTGCTTCCTAGTTGACAGACAAGTTGCAGACAAATTGATGTTGGACTGAGTATTTAGGATTTCCTAACCTGAGATAAGATAGGATGAAGTAAGAGAAGATTGGATTCCTGAAGTTAGTTAGGATTTGCTTCTGTTACACCAAATTTTGAAAAGTCTATCTTAGACTTCCAATCTTAACATAAGATTTAAGATGAGAAGTTTCTGTAATACTGCCCCTGTAATGGCTTTTTACCTAAATCAAGTACTAAATCTAGTTACCATGGTTACCAAATAGTTAAGATAGGATTAGAAAGTTAGAGAGTTTCTGTAATGCAACCCCATATCCCCAAAGACTTGAACGTTATTATGTTACTGTATATCTTTCCTGGCTTTTGGCCCGCTAATAAAGTCAATGCCTCTGCTCACCTTGTACTCAGGAAGTAACTGACAGTATAGTGTGCGTGTCTTCACACTGTAGGTGTGTAGTGCACTCATGCGTGTCTGCTGCTGTATGTTCAATCGGGTGTTACCACATTTCCCTGATGTGATAGCTATTAAATTACCCCAGATCACTTTCTTCCAAATCACATTCACATTATTATCCCACCTAACCTAAAGCAAGTGGAAAGAGAAAACGGTCTGTGGTGCCGCTCACTTTGCCCTTTCCCTCTTAGCGGTATGGTACTCCAGCTACAGTCTCTAATAGTTTGCTGGCTTGTCAGCTGAATTCAAGATTAATTTGACTGCAGATCCATCATCGGTATATCTCACTGTGTTGAGTCAGCCTTATGCCACACATCAAACGCAGAGGGAATGGTATCGAACCCAACACCACAGGGAGCCGACCAAAGTGAAAAAAGGCACCAAATTCCTCCCTCATTTTTGTCTCCCTGACTAAATTCTGTACCGTATGTGCCGATTCCGTGGAAAACAGGAGTAATAAAAGGGAGACATATGAAAAAAAAAGAAGATGAAACGATTAGTGTGACTCAGAGACGTGCTAATGAAGGGATGGAGCGAAAGGAGCCGAGATGGAAATATCTCTGTTTACCATAGTGGGTGGATGGGCAGCATATGAGAAGATGTGCGTAGGGTGATAACAGAGTCCCTTCCTTTGGCACGCAGCGATATGGTTAGATCATTAGCACTAGAAGTTGTGACAGTTATTGTTAAAGATGTATTTGTCGTGGTAGTGAGTTTGGTTGTTAAATGCCTCCCCTTGCCTTTCGATTCATGTGGGTGCCAGAAGAATTATCCTTCTCATCAGCATATTTGCTCTGTATTAACTTGTCTTTAGTCATGCATCATATCATTTTGATGCAATTTTATAGTAATAAGATGCAAATTCATCAGACTCCAGAGTGCATCAGGTGTTATGAAACAGACTGCTGTGATAATGCTCCTCATTTATTGACCCCCACTGCTACCAGCGATTAAACATTACACTTTTCAGTAAGCAATTGAGATAATGTAATCGTATCACAACTGAAGGAAAAGCTTGTTAGCTTGAAGAAATATCAGTACGTTTTATTGGTGAGACCTCAGTCCAAGTGAAATAAAAGCAGCCTCCACCATGTAGAGAGACGTACACACAGACATGGGTTTGGATGGAGATGGTGAGTGGAAAACAAGGCTTTCTTTGAGCAGATTTTAATTAGCAATGTTCATAGCTTGGCTGCGTTCTTTTATGATTGGACCACTGAAAGCCTTTTTGTTTGCCTAATGAAACACATTGAGGGGTATGTTCCCGAATTAAACTGGGTTTTTGTATGTGTGCGTGTGTGCTTGCATCCATTTCATTTGCATGTATCTGTTATATGGGTGGGTGCCCACATTCTTTTTGGCGTATTAGAGTTCCATTGGCAGGGATACGAAGCCATAAGCGGGAGACAGAGATGAAAGTAATCCTAGCGCTTTGTTTTCCCTCCTTTCCAAAATAGTTGTTTTAGGTAGGCAGCCATTGCCCATAATTGCTGAAACAGGGTCAGGTATTTGTCTGTCCTGCTTATGATTTACTATAGTGTCTGTGCCTTAGTAATCTGAAATAAGATCTGTGGTTAAGGGCAGCCCGACCTCAGACAGACCACGTAGATTGTGTAATGCATAGCATTCTGCTGGTTTCAGTGGGATCCCTTTAAAAACATGTCTCACACAAAACCCTCTGTATGATCAGAGAAGCTCTGCTAAGCATGATTGTTGCATTATTTCCCATTAATCAGATATGTAAATACAAATATATGGTGTCATCCTGGAAGGCAGAAATGCAAAACAGTAGAAGAAATTCTAAAGCTTGAAATAACAGGGATTATTAATTATTTATGATTCGAATAATGGTAACGTAAAACATGTAAGTATTGCAATACTAAAATAATACTTGTTTCATTTATTTTTAAATTACATTACTTATGACTGA